>PVIY010003382.1:0-91586 GCA_004026745.1 Myrmecophaga tridactyla
AAAAAAAAAAAATACCTTACATGGAAACAGTAGACGTTTGCAGGAGACTAAAAAGATGAAAAAATGCAAACCACACAAATCCTCACTAAAGGAAAATTGGCTTAAGAATACCAATATAATAAAATTAGAATTTAAGGCTAAACACCTTAGCCACCAGATACATAAAGCAAACAAATAACAACATTACAAAAAAAATGACAAATTCACAATCAATATATGGGAGATTTTGATATAGTTCTATCACTAACTTGCAGTTCAAGGAGACAATAAATTATCAGAACAAAAAGTTTGAAAAGTAAAACTTGAAAGTGTGATCTAATAGGTAATTTACATACAGAGGACCTTGTAATCAAATAATAGAGAATGTGCATTTCATGCAAGTCCCATGAAACAGTCACAGAATATCATGCCAGAAAGTCAAAAGTTGCAGAGCATTGATGCAATACAAACCAAATTCTCGGAGCAAAAAGCAATTAAACTAGAATCAAAAGTGGCCACTATAACAGTGAAATGGAAGTAAACTAGAATAATCCCACAAATAAACCCATTGTGGTGGACAGCTTTTAAGACTAGCCAAGTGATCCTGGGCCTCTGGGATTCAGACTTTGTGTGCTCCTTCCCATGTGTTGCCACGTGTTGCTCTGTGTGAGTAACAAAGTAAGACAGAGGTGAAGGTGGGCCTCTTTGGAGAGTAAGGGTCTGGGAGCATTCCAACTTCTTTCTTCAAGGGCTCTGAGATTGCTGGCTCTGGGGGACCAATAGAGACCCACAGGGTGAGGAACTGAGGCATCCTGGCAAGATAAGGAATGAGTTTCTCCTGGCCACCTCTGTAAACAGTGTACATTTGCAACTTTCATTAAAAGTAGCCCGTCCCAAATGTTATCCCTCTAAGTTGTCTATAAATCTAGGCGAATTACAATAAAAGTTCCAACAACTCTCCTGCCTGAGAACTCAACCAGCTCATTTTATAAAATTCATGACAAAATACACATACTAAAGGCCAACCATAGCCATGACACTTTTGAAGAAGAAAGAGGGAGGATATATTTCACTGGATTTTAAAGCTTCTGTCATTAAGACATTGCGGTATTTGTGGAACAATAGGTAATCATACAAATGAAAGATAACACACAGCTCAAAAGCCATAGCTGCACTTATATTTATATCTTTTTATGGGAGAATTTATATTTCAGATGAATGAGGAAGGGGGATAAATTCAGTTAATAGTCCTGGGATCATTAATTATACAAATACAAAATATAAAATAAGATTTTTACTTCCTGTCATTTACAAAAATCTGTTCCAATTAATTTATGACTTAGGACCTAAAAGCATGGCAGTTGGGCTTATACTTTACAGGCAAAATATTGGAAGATGCAACTAATATTTAGATTATGGTAGGTGGCATAAGGAACTTTAAAGAAGGGAACACGAAAATTTATCATAAATATTTTTAAAGTAAACACATTTTGGGGGTAGACTCTATTACAAACATTAAGGGAAATGCACACACACACACACACACACACACCAAGGAGAACAAAAGCTTATCACTAATAAGCCAACAAAGGAACAACATGGGATTAGGAATATTATACAACGTAGATTTCAGAATGTAGATTTCAGAGAAAAGAATGTTACTAGCGATAAAATGGACCCTTTCTTAATGATAAAGTAATCAGTTCATCAATATATCATAAAAACCCCAAACATTTAACCACTTAATAATGGAGCTTGAAAATACATGACACAAAAACAAATAGAACAAAAGAAGGAACAGATTAACTCTCAATTATCATCAGCGACACTCTTCTCTCAAATTGATAAAATCTAGATAGAATATCAATAAGGATCTAAAAGATCTGAACAACACTATCAACCAAACATGGCATTTTTAACACTCACACCACAACAGCATAATACACATTCTCCTCAAGTCAATACCAAACATCTACCAAGATACACCACATTCTGGTCCATAAGAAAATGCTCCATGAAGTAGATTCGTAAAAGGTATATTCTCTGATCATAGTGGAATTAAATCAATAATAGAAAGCTACAAAGTAATTGATACTTAGAAATGAAGTAACACACTTCTAAATAACCTTTGATCAAAGAAGAAGTCAAAATGGAAATTAGAAAGTATTTTAAATGACATGAAATTAAAACAGGATATATTATAATCTGTGGTATTCAGCTGAAGTGAGGCAAAAAGGGAAATTTATATCATATATTACCTGTATTAGAACATCAAATATCACCTATATTAGAGTAGAAGGATTTCAAAGTATTTTAGTTTGCTAGCTGTCAGAATGCAATATACCAGAAATGGAATGGCTTTTAAAAAGGGGAATTTAATGAGTTGCTAGTTTACAGTTCTAAGGCCAAGAAAATGTCCCAATTAAAATGAGTCTATAGAAATGTCAAATCTAAGGAATCCAGGGAAGGATACCTTGGTTCAAGAAAGCCGATGAAGTTCAGGGTCTCTCTCTCATCCAAAAAGGCACATGCTGAACACAGTCACAGTTTCTCTCTCTCATCTGGAAGGGCACATGGTGAACACAGCGTCATCTGCTAGCTTTCTCTCCTGGCTTCCAGTTTTATGAAGCTCCCTGGGCCAGGCATTTTCCTTCTTCATCTCCAAAGCATTGGCTGATGGACTCTCTGCTTCTCATGGCTATGTTATTCTTCTCTGCTCTCTCTGAATCTCTCATTCTCCAAAATGTTTCCTCTTTTATAGGACTTCAGAGACTAATCAAGACCCACCCAAATGGGTGGAGACATGTTGTCACCTAATCCAGTTTAACAACCACTCTTGATTAAATCACATCTCCAGGAAGATGATCTGATTACTGTTTCAAACATACAGTATTGAATAGGGATTATTCTCCCTTCATGAAATGGGATTTAGATTAAAATATGGTTTTTCTAGGGAACATACATCCTTTCAAACCAGCACACAAAACAATGACCAAAGAGGAGGGAAAAAAGAATGCACAGAGCATAAATCAATGAAATCGGAAACACTAGAGAACAATGAAGAACTGAAAGTTTTTTTAAAAATCATTATAACTGATAAACCTCTAAACACTAACCAGGAAAAACTTAAAAGAGAGAAAACACAAATTACCAACATCAAGAATTGGAGAGAGATTAGGACAGATATCACAGACAGTAAAAGCATGATAAGAGAATATCCTGAAGAACATTTTGTTAATAAATTCAATGACTTAGAGGTGCCTTGAGAGAGACAAACTCCCAGATTCCATCAAGTAGAAATAGATAATCCAAACAGCAATATATCTATTAAATAAATTGAATTTCTAATGAAAAGCCTTCCAAAATAGAAAGCATCATGTCCAGAGGGCTTCACTGGTAAATTCTATCAGATATTTAGGAAGAAATCATGCCAAATCTACCAAACTTTTCCACAAAATTTCAGGGGAGGGAGCAATTCTCCACTCATCCTCTGAAGTCAGCATTACCCTGATACTAAGCTAGAAAAGAACATTTCAAGACCAAAATCCCTTATGAACTTAGAACTTTATACAATTTTAGTAAATAGAACATAAAATACATACATATCAACTATATCATGAACAAGTGGGATACAAAAATTGGATTAACAATAAAAAATCAATATAATTTACCATGCTAACAGATTAAAAAGTAAAAAAAATTATGTATGATTACTTCAGTGGATAGAGAGAAAGCATTATTGAGATACAACATTCATTGAAGATAAACATTTTCTGCAAACTAAGATATCCTGTAGCGAACTTCAACTCATAAAGGTTTCAGTGCAGTTCAGAATAATAACTTTTAAATTTTGAGAACTCTATGAATTATAGTTAAAATTAATAATATGCATTCTTGAGTGGCTTCATGCTGGCACTATGCTAAGCTCTTTGCATGGGCTGTCATGTTTTATACACTCACAACACTTTGTTGCAGGTACTGTCACCCTAGTTCAAGTGAATTAACTGAAGCATATAGAGCTTATGTGATCTTCCAGAGATTACATGACTACTAAGTGGCAAACCCCAAAATTAAACCCAGACTAATTGCCTACACAAATACTCCAGATACTAAGCTCTGAATCTAACCACTGCACTGTGCTGTTTCTTGAAGAGAGCAGCTGCTTCTTATTCATTTTGGTAAGACTGACTCTTTTTTACTTTGTGGAAATTTTTGAGAATACCCAAATAACAATGAGAGGAAAATAATGAATCCCCATGTACTCATCACCCATATTTTTAAAAAAATATTTTATTCAGTCTAGGTTCATCTTTCTTGGCCCTGTGTCTTTTAAAATTATTGATGGGAAACTTTGTAAGGAAAATCCCAAAAGTATGTTATTTTGCATTATTTATTTATTTACCTTTAACAAATAAGGAGTTAAAGAAAATAAAACACAAATCCATCCTCACATATAATTATCAATAATTCCTTAATATTTAATATCCAGCCCATATTTAAATGTCTTTGATTATCTCCCTAAAATACTGAAGGTAGCTTTGAGTGAATCTTGATCTGACCAGGATCTGCACATTCCAATTGGATGATAAATCTCCCAAGTGTAATTTAGAGTATAACAGTTTTCTGTCCTCCTCAGCTTTTTTTTTTTTCATTCAGTTTACTTGCCAAAGACCTTGAATTGTTTTTCAGAATTTCCACCATTTGGATTTGGCCAATTGCTTTCTTGCAGTGTGATTTCCCTTATTGTATGCCTTTTATGTTACCCATCAGCTAGTATTTATATATTGTGACCAAGATTCCAAGTTTGTTTATTTTTCTTTAACGATGTAGGGCATGGAAATTAGTGGCACTCTATATTTTATGCTGCATCATGTCAAGGGGACATAAGCACAAGTGTCCATATTTAGTGATGGTCAGATTGATCCATGGATCAGCCTCATCCATCCCTTATCAAGTTTCCAAACAAGTTTTTATCTAATGACTTTGATATCCATTGATAATCATGGCCAAGACTTTTATGCATTAGGAATAGCAAATAATGAGTTTCTAAGTCTATCGTTTTGTATTTATTAGGTGAAATTTGATTTTTAGAAATCCCTTTATAAGCTCTTTGCATATCCTGTAGCAAATTTTCTACAAGAAAGGCAGAATAATTGGTCAATCAAACATTTAAGTTATTTGCCATTTTCCCCAAAAATGATAGGTGAAAAGTATTTTGGTGGGATTTGTTTTTTTGCTTTTATTTCTGGATACCATTTTGAACTCATGATCTCTTATGTATTTGTTCTTTCAATTCATTGCAGTCGCTGTTCTTTTTAATATTCAAATTTTTCTTTGGTCAGTGAAAGCCCTTTCAGGTAAGCTGATAAAGTTTTTATTTCCATGGTCCCAATATTTAATTACTTCCCTTAGCTTCAGATGTATTCAGAAGTCCTGGGCTTATTCATACATGTGCTGCACCAAGCCTGTAATCACCCATTTCTCCAGGAAGGCCTGGATGTGGGGGATTTTCAGCATTATTTTTTTTTCCTGAGAAATATGTACTTAAGCCTGATTCTTAACATATAGAATTAAAATTAAGTTCATTAAATAAAATCATTTAAAATACAAAAAAAATTTGTACACACACAGATCATACAAACCATCTCTCTCTTCTATTTTCTCACCTCAGAATTATCAGGCAGTTGAACCCATGGTGTTCTGCAGGTAAATTTTACAAACATATCACATGGATATCATGGTCCAACTGTATGTAATTATCACCAACTGTATGCCCATAATCTTCTTGATAAAGGACTAGTATAATACTTAAAAAAATGTTTTAGTTATATTGGTGTCACTGATGAAGAATCTTTATACTATTATTTCCCCTGCACACAGAAACCTTCCTATTTTTACCAACTCCTTATAATTTGAAAACCAACTTTTACTATGTTTTTTTTTCTAATATGTATATATTCTGTGCGATTTGCTAAAAATCCAACTTCCCATGCATTCTCTGGAACGGTTCTTCCTTCTACCAGAAGAAAATCTTAGTCAATGACAATTCAAATGCATATTACCCTACTTTGTTCATGGGGCCTTACACAACTGATTGGCTATTTTCCTGTTCAAAATTAAGGATTATTGAAGCTTGTGTAGCAAGAACTTTGTTCTTCATAATTCATTTCTTGTTACTTGCTTATGCAATGAAGCATTATAATTTGCAGTCTATTACTTCACAAGACTTATAACTTCATTGTTGTGTGAAGAAAAGAACAAAGATGAGTCAGGAGTATGAAGAACATTTCGTAGGTAATGAGAAAGTAAATCAACTTACATTTCTTGTAAATTGATAAGTGGGAAGTTGTTTTTACTAATGAGTCCTATAATTCTGACAATGCAGTGTTTATTTACATGATTCTTTCCCAAGAAATATGCTTGTATAGGGTAATCATTATACAATGAGTTTGGGTTCCAGGTAAATGAAAACAATGCTGAATTACCTCCATAGGAATTAATAAAAAAATCTAGATATACTTTCAAATTGCCACGTCATCATAATTTTATCCACTAGTGCTTTTGACAACAAACCCATTAAATAGTACTTGAAATGTACCATATAGATTCATTTTAAAAAGAATAAATCATTCTTACCTTAAAAATATTCACCCTGGATTTGATCAAAGAATAACTGAGACAGGATGAGCTAACAAAGCCAGGGGCATTGAAAAGCGTTTGCAAGCAAAATGAGTTAGTGGGAGGGGGGGCAGGAGGTAAAGATCCCCCCCAACTCTCTCTTAGTATTTGGGATATCAAGGAGCTGTGGGGTTTTGAAAGCCTGCATATAATTTTTTCCCCTTTCGTCCTTACTTGGGCTACTAATGTAGGAATAGAGCATCAAACACTTCAGATCACTAATTTGAACATCCAGCAAGATACAAAAAAGAAAATTCCATATGGCTTCCCAATGAGGTTGTGAAATATAGGAAATTGACCTTTATACACAAGAGATGGAAGTGACATCCAGTATTAAAGTATTAATATAATTAAAAATGAAATAGGAGGCACCAAAGGAATTTGGCAGAGATTAAATTTGTAAATAATGTGAATAACTTTATGCCAAAAAAAAATTGAAAACTTGGATAAAAATGGAAACACCCCTAGAATATATAAAGGAAAAATACAAGCAAAGGGATTCAAAAAGAAATGGGAAAACATGCATAGTCCTATAATCATTAACATGCATCAGAAAATGAGTATCTTCCCACAAGAAAATCCCAAACTCAGATCTCTTTATAGGCAAATTCTACCAGTCATGCAAGGAGGAGTTTGTTTCCATAGCTGGTGAATACGACCAACTAATTTTTTATAAGTTGAATACGATCCTGATAGTAGCAACCAGGAAAGGGCGAGCAGTCGCTGCTTGGGAAGGAGCTGGCGGGCGTGCAGGGGGCACACGGCCGGGTCCCAGGTCTGCCCAGCCCCCTGCCCTGCCCGGATGGACGGCGACCCTGGGCTGGCCTCTTTGGCGGGCAGAGGCAGGTGCTCGCCTGATTTCCTCACCAGCACCTTCAAGCCAGAGGAGAGGGCAGTGAGCTCGGAACCGGAGGATGAGCCCCCCATTCCCCGGAAAGAGGTGAAGCCTGGCAGTAGCAAGTGCCCTCCATTCTCCGGAGGCACCTCGTCGCGCATGAACTAGGGTCGTTTGTGGTGGGAAGGCTGTGCTGGTGCAGGGCTGCTGTGATGGCCAGGTCCCTAGCACACGGAAAATCAGAGCACCTCTGCTGTGAGGACCATTCATCCCAGGGCTTACTGCGCGCCCCTGGGAGCTGCTTCCCCTGCTGCCTGAGACGCAGGAAGTAACCTCTCCTGGCGTGGTTCCTCACTCTCAGGCTGTGCAGTTCCAGAACCTCTTCACAGCATGGAAGATCACTTTGAATTGCGCGTGGCTAAACGCAGAACCTTATCCCAGATCGTGCGGCACAAATAGGGTGGCACAGCAAAGCGCTCCTGCTGCCAGGGCCCTCCCGAGCTCCTCCCTGGGTGCTGCATGCAGGGGACTCAAGCATGGAAGGAAGGAGGCTCTGCGGCGCGGTGCAGCCTGAAGCCAGACTCGTTTTCAGGCTAGTGCGTAGGTCAGAAGACCAAGTCATCCCGAGGAAACCATTTCTCGCCTTATACTCTTTCGGTTCATTCACCACCTGGCCTTGACCAGGTTGGAGCCAAGCCAGCCCCGTAAAGCAGTTGGAAACTCAGGCACTTCACACTCGAAAAAGATGAACTTTGGGGAGGTGCTGACATTCTTGGATGGCTCTACTAGGGTTTCTGCAAAGAGAGCAGAGGCTTGTGTTGCCTGGGTGTCCCGGGCAGGAGCCAAGTTTTCACTTAACGTTTTGGATTTGGGGTCTTTTGCTGTTAAATTTTTGTGGAATTTCTTTGGAGTAGTGAAAAAGTGATAAAATTTTACCTAAGAAGATACCTTGCCTTTCTCGTTGAAAATATTCAAGGGCATTAAAAAAAAAAAAACAAATACCAAAACCTCACAACATAGTATAAGAAAGAAAAATATTAGGACAGCATTATTCATTAACTTAGATGTGAACAACCTAACTAAATGTTATCCAAATAAATCTGCAAAGTATAATCATTTATAAAATTCACCACAGATTTCTATTTACAAAATTCACCACATTCATAGATAAAATAGGGGAAAAAACATAGGATCCTCTCCAAGATCCTGAAGAATAATTCAGCAGAATTCTAAAAGCATGATAAAAACCATTAGCAAGCTTGAAATGGAAGGAAGTTTCCTTAACATTTGAAAAGGGATCTACCAAATTTACAGTCCACATCATGCTTAGAAATTAATTTAAACTGGAAGCAATTACCTCATAAAAACAGATGGAGCAACTAGGGTAGCAAACTTTTTAAAAAGTAAAAAACATCATGGAAATAGGATACAAGGTATTCCTGTGAACTCTGGATTTGATTTGATTTGATTTGATTTGGCTCATGCAGCCAAATCAGTCATCCCCCAGAGCCGCAGGGGAAGAGCAGATGAGCTTTTTACCCCAACTAGGGATCCCTACTGGGAGAGGAGCTCAGCTGGCAGATCTGAAGACCATGGTGGAAATTAGGCAGGGCCTCTGTAGTTGGCAATTAGCGGGTGAGTATAAGGGGTGAGTATAAGGGTTGGTGGCAACCGTGAAGGCAGCTGCCCCACCCTCCATGACCTTCCAAACCACTAAGTGAAAGGATAGTGTCCTGCACTAATGGGAGTCTGATGGAATAGGAAACTAAATATTCAGGACAGGGACTCTGGGAGTAAAGGACAGAGTAGTTCCAGAAAGTCGTGGGGAGAACAGAAAGTACCAGAGAGCTGGCTATATGTAGAGGTCATTTTTAATTCTAAATCCTAACAGCACAAAAGGAGCCCTAAAACCTGGAAGCTAAAATAGTTGTTCATACCTTCCTTATACACACAAAGATCCTAAATCCACAGGAAAATCTATGTCACTTGGGCGGCTCCCGTGGCTCAGCAGGCAGAGCTCTGACCTGCCATGCTGGAGGTCTGGAGTCCGATCCCTGATGCCTCCTGCCCATATGCAAATTAAAAAAAAAAAATCTATGTCACTTAAATATGAACACAGAGAAAGGATTGGAAGTGTACCTCAGTGCAAAGGTATGATTTTTTTTAAAGAATAGAGACAATCTGAATAAAGTACATATTGGAAAATGAAGGTATGTCAAAAAAACTGTCTTACAACACAGTAAAACTGGAACATAATGTTACAAAAAGAACTACAGGAAATTCAGAAGATGAAAGACACACACATATATATGTATGATATATTTCCAAAAGAATTATGAAAAGAAGAGTCAGTGAATAACTT
The DNA here is from genome assembly GCA_004026745.1 of Myrmecophaga tridactyla. Classification (NCBI taxonomy): domain Eukaryota; kingdom Metazoa; phylum Chordata; class Mammalia; order Pilosa; family Myrmecophagidae; genus Myrmecophaga; species Myrmecophaga tridactyla. The sequence goes on from PVIY010003382.1 coordinate 9,855, forward strand.
CATCCCCTGATTGTATGATTTTCAAGTGAGTCTGAGAAATGGAATTGGTCAAGGCTTTCTTTTACAAAGTGTGTAATATTCCTCTATTGAGCATTTTCATTTTTGAAATAAAGACTATTTCCTCATTCTCTTTTCTTCACCATTACTCTACTTGCATGGAAAAAAAAAAGCATGATGGGATTTGTAGGGAGAGAAATGCTTTCTAAAAGTCTCATTCATTCTTCAGCTTTTAAGATTTTTCTCTAAATTTTAGAATCTTTTTCATCTCTCTCAGTCTAGCTTCCCTTCTTTTTTTTTTCTCAGCAATGTTCTTTGTTTATATCCATCTTGGATTTTCAGTAGCACCAATAAATCATTAAACAAATGATTTAAAAGCATGTACTTTGTACTGTTCTGTTTAAAATAAGAATGCCCATTTTTTTCCAAGCTGATGAATAAACCACCTTTTATGTATATCAGCAATCCTGTGAATTTTTTATAAGGTATATATCCCACCGGCTTATTCAGGGACTGAATTTTATATAACAGCAAAAGGGAGCTCAAAACAAAGGTGCTTGGCATATTTTATGAAGTGCAGGCCAAATCTTTAGTCCATTTTGTTAAGCAGTTATGGTGGCCCAGGGCCCAGGTCTCTCCTAAATGGCCCCTAACGAACCTACTTTAGCCAAGGACAAAGGTAAACAACATCCCTGGAGTGGAAAGAAAATAATCATGGATGTAAAAATGGCATAGATTGTATCTGAGTCTTAAGCACTAATTTTAGTAAAACATCAGATTTACTGATGTTTAGGCCTCTTTATTAATGATAATACTAGAGGCAAATGTTTTCATACTATCTGGAACGTCTTTGTTCTAAAATCACATATTACTCCTTGGATGCCCCCTGGTCCTTGTAGAGCTCTACCCCTCCAGACCAGCTGCCACTGGAGAGCCTCTCCTGTGTGTAAGTCCCAATAAACCTATGTCTGCTCCTGTGCCTGGTGTGTTTTTTAGTCTCATGGCAGAACCAGCCCATGCTCTGCTGGACCTGAATAACAGTCATTTGTCTTTTTTATTATTACTTTGCAAAATTTTTCCCTTTTTTATTTTGGCTATGAGCCCTTTTTAAGATATGAAATGCAGGTATTTGCACTCACTTTATAACTAGAATTTTCTATTAGTTCATGAGTATCTTTGGATGAAGACAAGTTTTAGTCTTGATAAATTCCAATTTGTCAATTCTTTTCTTTTCTGATTGGTACATTTTCTGTGTTAAGAAACTTTTGTCTGCTCACCATCATGAATCTATATTCCTAGATTTCCTTCTGGAGCAAGAGTCATCAAACAGTTTCAGAAAGGGTCAGAGACATGTTTTAGGCTTTGTGGATCATATAACATTTATTGCAACTACTTAATTTTGTCACTGTACTGTTAAAGAAGCCATAGACAGGGGATGTGAGGGTAGTTCATTGGTAGATTTCTTGTCTGCCATGTGGGAGACTGGGCTCAATTTCCCACTCATGCCCTTCCCCCAAAAGCAAAGAAACAAACAAACAAAATAAACAAACAAAAAACCCAACCAAACCAAAAAAAAACCTCAACAAATGGTATGGCAATAATGGGATACTCACATGGAAAAAAGAATGAAATGTGACCCCACCATATAGCATACAAAAAAAAAAAGAAGTCATAGACAAAACTTAAATTAATGACAGTTTTGTATTAAAATGAAACATTATTCATGTAAACAAGCAGCAAGATGAGTTTTTTCCAAGAACAAAATGTTCTAGGTAGCATAAGATGGTGGCATAGAGGAATTTAGTTTGTCCTCCAGAGTAGCTTATAAATAGCCAGGAACTGAGGGAACAACTGCTGGGGGCACAAAAATGATCAGACACAGAGTGTACACGAGTCTGGAGCATGGGCAATGGCTGAGAGCCCACCCAGAAACTTTAAGTCCCTTGAGTCATGGAGGCTGGTGCCCCTCCCCTGTGGGCACTGCAGGCTGGTTCCCCAAGGGGAAAGGAAACAGACTTTATTAGTATCAGAAAGTTAGTTAAACCAAGCTCTAATTGTGGAATTAATTAACAAATTCTGACTAGTGAAAACAACCCCCAAGCAAGATAAACCTGAAGTAAGCACTAAAAGAACCAGGAGTTTTCACCCCCTGCAGAAAGGAGGTGGGGCTAATGGAAAAAATTAAAAACCAAAGGCTTTTTGAGTTGGACAGCACAAAGTACTGGAAAAGGGCTGGACACCAAGAAAAAGGGTCACAAAGAACCTAGGAATACATAGAGCCACATACCAACTTAAGCGCTTCATTGACAAACCCAGAGAATAGGGGTAAAGGCTTTTTGTTGTTGTTTTTACTTCTTAACAGCTCATTAGATAGAACTGCAAGCACTCTCAGGAATTCAGCACTACCCCAGGCAAGGGTGCAATTAAGGCAAGTCTGAGAGACAAAGTAACTAGTGAAGTGGACTACTGGCTAAAAGATGTATCTTCCCCAGACAAGGAGGTTGGGGGCCAGCTCAGGTGACAGACCTCATTTAGAGAATTCAGGCCCCGGAGGCTAGAAAACAGAGGCAATCAAAGCTGTCCCAGTACCTCACTTCTGTCTAAACCACACACCTCGCAGGGAGTGTCTGCTGAAATTAAAAGGCACTGCATCACTTTACCCTAGTGGGAAGCTGTGAATAAAACTGTTTTAAAATGAACAGAGAGAAACAAGTACTAGAGAAAATGCAGAGAAAAAGATGTACCTATTCATTGTCAAGTGGGAAATGAGAGGTGCAGCCCCTTGGAAGGCAGTGTGATGGTTCCACAGGAGGCTAAGGGTGAGACTGCCATATGATCTTGAAACCCTGTTGCTAGGTATATACCTGGAGGAATGGAAAGTGGAGACACAATTATATATTTGCACACTGGTGTTTATGGTGGCAGTGTTTGTGATTTGCAATGGATGGGGGTCACCTGAGGGTACAATGACTGAGGAAAGTAAGGGGAAACTGTGGTGTTTATATACAATGGACTACTGAATAGCTGCAAGAAGGAATGAAGGTGTGAGGCATGGAACTAGGTGAATGAAACTTAAGGACAGTATGTAGAATGAACTATCAGAAACAAAAAGACAAATATTAACAGGCCTCACTCATGAACTAACTATACTATACAAACTCATAGAATTGAAGTCAAGAGCATGGATTATCAGGTTGGGGCTATTGTAAAGGGTCTTAGAGTGTCAACTCTTAAACAGTAGCCATATATATTCAGGAGTTGTAATTGTTATTACTAAATTAAGAGATACTGAGCTATTATTCCATGAAACTTTGGAGATTCATATAATGCCTGAGACTCAAAATTAGAACACTGAAGCTATGACATTCAGCAACTGTTAAAATATCTGAAAAGCCTATCAGACTTCAACTAGGAATATGAATGAAGATTATCTGGATAGGACTGAGGTAAATCAGAATAACAGGTAAAGGATGATATGGCCCATATTTTCAAACTTCAACTTCTGTGCAATACCAAGGAGAGAGATATTTATTTGGTGCAGAATTTATGTTTTGGGTAGCACGTTCTTTAACTTAAATGGTCAGTTTATTTGAACACTATGATTATGTGGACTCTTCAATAAGGCATGAGCTCTTGTTAGTTTGTACAGGCTAATGTGATGCCCCAGTACATCCCAGAGTAATTTGGACAGAGAATAAAAATGTATTTGCAAAGTACCCCCTGGGGCCTGGGGAGAAAGGAGGAAGTATTCCACTTCCATATCTGGGGGATTCCTGATATTCTTACAAGCAGTGGGGACAACCTATTCAATAGGCTGAGCCCTTTATCTTGAAGCTTGCCTCTAAGAAGCTTATTCCTGCATAAGAAAAGCTGAGCCTACTAATAATTATACCTAAGAGTCACCCAAAGAGAACCTCTTTGTTGCTCATATGTGGCCCCCTCTCTCAAAGTCATCTTGGCAGGTGAATTCACTACCTTCCCTCCTACATGGGACATGACTCCTATGGGTGTAAATATCTCTGGAAACATGGGAGAGAACTCTCAGGATGAGCCAGGACCTGGCATCATGGGATTGGGAAAGCATTCTTGACCAATAGGGGGAGAGAGAAATGAGACAAAATTAAGTTTCAGTGGCTGAGAGATTTCAAACAGAGTCAAGAGGCTATCCTGGAGGCTATTCTTATCCATTCTATACATATCCACATATCCATTTTTAGTTTATGCTATATTGTAGTGGCTTGGGTAAAGTGCCTGAAAATATTGAACTGTGTTGCAATAGTCTTGATTCTTGAAGGTGACTGTATAACTATACAGCTTTTACAATGTGACCCTGTGATTGTGAAAAACCTTGTGTCTGACACCTCTGATGAAAAGGACAGTTAAAGTAAGAAAAAGAAGGATAGGGGGTGTAAGGGTAGTTCAATGGTAGAATTCTCACCTGCCATGCAGGAGACCAGGGTTCAATTCCTAGATCATGAACTTCCACAAAAACAAACAAACACACAAAATACTATCAACAAACAAAAAATTCAATAAATGGTGTTGTAATAAAGGGATAATCACATGGAAAAATAATGAAATGTGACCCTGTCATACAGCATACAAAAAAAAAGAAGGATAAAAGTAAATAAATTTTAGGGGGGGTGTTTTAGTTTGTAAAAGCTGACAGATTGCAATATACAAGAATTGAAATGGCTTTTATAAAAGGAATTTAATAAGCTATAGGTTTATAGTTCTAAGCCTATAAAAATGTCCAAATTAAGGTATCCAGGGTCAGATACCTTAATTCAAGGAAGGCCAATGGGTCAGAAACAGCTCTGTCAGCTAGGTAGTCACCTGACTGGCATCTACTGGTCCCTTGTTCTTGGCCTCTGTTTCTCTGAGAGTTCCTCACTTTGCTTTTCATGGTTGGCTTTCATCTCTTGGCTTCCCTAGGCTCTCTCCAGGTTATGACTTGCTTAACATTTCATGGCGATGTCTCTTGGGCTCCAAGCATCTCCTAACGCCCATGTCTCTGTTCTCTAAGTGCTGGTATCTGTGTCAGCTGTGCTGTGAAGTTTCTGTCGGCTCAGTCTTTTCTGAGGTCACTCCAAAATATTTCCCCCTTTAAAGACTCTAGTAAACTAATCAAGACCCACCTGGAATGGGTGGGGTCACATCTCCATCTAATCAAAATGTTACACCTACAAATGGGAGCATCACATCTCTGTAGAGATAATCTAATTAAAAAATTCCAATCTACAGTATCGAACCAGGATTAAAAGAAACAGCTGCTCCCACAAGAATGGATGAAGATTAAAACCTGGTTTTTCTGGGGTACATAATACTTTCAAACCAGCACAGAAGGGATAAAGTGTAAAAAAAAAATGTGTAGATTGAAATACTGGTGGTCAGTGAGAGGGAGAGGTAAGGGGTATGGGATATATGTGTTTTTTCTTTTTTAAATTTATTTTTCCAGAGTGATGCAAATGTTCTAAAAATGATCATGGTGGTGAATACACAACTAAGTGATGATATTGTGAGCCACTGATTATATACTATGGTTGGACTATATGTGTGTGACAATTTCTCAATAAAAATATGTTTTAAATAAGAGATATTCTAGACTTAACATTCTCCATACCTTTTCTTTAAATACAGCTACATATAGTGGAAACATTTCAACAATCAAAACAACTTAATCTAAAAAGAACAGAGAGAAAATAGACTGGAAAAAAATTTTAAGAACAGAGCCTCAAAGGCCTGTGGGACAAAAATATGAGATTTAACAATAGTTCTATCAATCCAGGAATATGAGCAGAAAAAATTAGGGCTAAAAAATATTTTTAAAATAATGTCTGATTTTTTTTTTAATTTAGCAAACCACATAAGCCTACAGTTTTAAGAAGATGAGTGAACCCCAGATAGGGTAACGCAAATTTTAATTACACTTCAAATAATTAAAGGCAACTAAATTCAGGTAACTCAATCTTAAAAGAAACCAGGAAGAAATAGTACATTACCTACAAGAGAACACTGATTTTCACATCGGTGAATTTCTCATCTGAAACCATGGAGGCCAAAAGAAGTGGCACAATATTTTTTAAGTTCTGAAAGAAAAGAACAGTCAAGCAAATTCTATTTCTAGCAAAACTATGAATGAAAGGGAAATAAGCATCCTCAGTTGAAGAAAACTAAGAAAATTTGTCACTAGGAGACCTACTGTTAAAGAATGCCTAAAGGAAGCCCTCTAAAGATAAAGAAAATAAAAGGCAAAGGTTCAGAATTTCAGAAAGGAAGGAACAACAACAGAATATGTTTAAAATGTAGGGAAAGTAGACTATACTCTCTCAACTTTCTACCCAATATTAAGTTTCAGCAACTGAGACTGGGTATTGATAGAAGGACATATAAATATAAAAATGAAATAAATAGCCCAAAAATACTCTAAAAAATATGCCCAATTGATTTGACAAAGGCACACAAGCAATTTAATAGAAGAATTTTCAGCAAATGGTACTGAAGCAATTGGACATCCACAGGCAAAAAAAAAATATGAATAATATTGTGATACTGTACTATATTTTTACTCAGTATTGTCACTGAGGGAAACTGTTAAAGGGTGTTCTTTTTAAAATTTTTCTAAAATTAATTTATCTATTTTTTAATTGAAATATAATTCACATGCCACAAATATCTGTCATTTTAAATAATAAAATTTGTTGGGTTTTAGTACATTCACAAAATTGTTCAATTATTATCATTAATTTCAGCACATGTTTATATCTCCAAAAATGACATTATCAGTCATTCCCCATTACCTTCTCTTCCCAAGACCCTGGCAACCCCTAATATACTTTCGTTCTCTATGAATGTGCCTATTCTGTACATTTCATATAAATGGAATAAAAAATATGAGTATTTTTATGCCTGGCTTCTTTCACTTAGCACAATGTTTATAAGAATCATCCACGTTGTAGCATATATGAGTACTTCACTCATTTTTATGGCTGAATAATATTCAAATTATGGCATTTGGTTCAAATATGACATTTGGTTTATCCATTCATCATTAGATGGACATCCAAATTGTTTCCCTATTTGGCTATCGTGAATGATGGTGCTATGAACACCCATGTATAAAAGTCTTTTTGTATGAACTTAAGTTCCCAGTTCATTTGAGTATTTACCTAGGAGTAGGACTGTTAGATAGTTCTATGTTTAAATTTTGAGCAACTTAAAAGTTGTTTTCCAAAGGAAATGCACCATTTTAGAGTCCCACCAACAATGTTTGAGGTTTCCAATTTCTCCACATCCTTGCAGAAATTTGCCCTTGTCAGTGTTTTAAATTCTAGCCAATCTGGTGGGTGTGAATTTCATCTTATTGTGATTGGATTTACATTTTCTTAGACTATTGATGTTGACCATTTTCTCAGGTACTTATAAATTATTTGCATATATTCTTTGTAGAAATGCACATTCAAACCTTTTGCTCATTTGAAAAATGTGGTAAATTGTATTTTCATTTTTTGTTTGTGTTTATATATTCTGGATAGTATTCCCTTATCAAATATGTGATTAGCAAATACTTTCATTCAGTGAGGTGTATTTTTTTTTCATGGGCAGGCTCCAGGAAATGAACCTGGGTTTCAGACATGGCAGGCGAGAATTCTGCCACTGAGATACCACTATGCCACCCAAAGTATATTTTTTTACTTTCCTGATAGTGTTTTTTGAAGCACAAAACTTATTAATTTCGACTAATCTTATCTATACTTTTTTAATTTTGTTACATGTGATTTTGTTACCATATTGAAGAAAAAGAATTGCCAAATCTAAGGTCACAAAGATTCATGCCTATATTTATTCTAAGATTTTTATATTTAGCTCTTATATTAGGTCTCTGACATATTTTGACTTACTATTTTGCATGTAGTTTGATGTAAGGATTTAGTTTTACTGTTTGCAAGTGGATGTCTGGTGTCTAGCACCATATTTTGAAAAGGCTATTCTTTCTTCATTGAATTGTCTTGACCCTTATTGAAAATTATTAGCGATAGATCTAAGATTCTTTTTTTTTTCTGGATTCTCAATTCTAATCCGTTGGTCTCTATTTCTACACTTACACCATTACCACATATTCTTGGTTATTGTAGCCTTGTAGTAATTTTGGGGTTTAGGATTTGAGAGTCCTCCAACTCTGATCTTCTTTTCAAAATTGTTTGGCTAATCCGGATCTCTTGCATTTCCATGAGTTTTTAGGGTTGGCTTGTCTATTTCTGTAAAACAAGACAGCTGGAGTCTGATTTGAATTGAGCTAAAATATGCAGATAAATTTGGGGGGTATTGATATCTTTATATTTTTAAGATTTTCAATCCATGACCATGGGATGCTTTGCCATTTATTTAGTCATTCTTTAATTCTTTGAAACACATTTTGTATTTATAGTATAAAAATTGGATATATACATTTTATTGAATTTATCCCTAAGTTCCTTGCTCTTTTCAATGCTCTTATAAAGGGAAATATTTTCTTAATTTTAATTTTCTATTTTTCATTGATAGGAAATTGTATACATATAAATTATTGTGTACATAGACTTTGTAGCCTTCACTTTTGCTTAACTTCATTAGCTCTAATTTTCTTTTCATGGGTATCTTAGGATTTTCTGTACACATGATCATGTCATATGCAAATAGAAACAGTTTTACATCTTCCTTTCCAATATGCATGCTTTTATTTCTTTTCCTTGCCTAATTTTCCTGGCTAGAAACTCCTGTACAATGCTGAATAAAATTGTGAGAATGGATATCTTTCTCTTGCTCCTGATACATTAGGGGAGAACTTTCAGTCTTCCACTCTTAAATATGAGGTCAGCAGTGTGTTTTAATAGATATCCTTTATCAGGTAAAGGGATTTCCCTTCTAGTTTTTTGGGTGTTTTTATCATGAAAGAGTCAATTAGTTCTAACTTTTATTGCATGTGAACCTACAAATACTTCAAAATAAAAGTGTTACATACATATATTTTTAAAAATGCACAGAGCTCTTATTTGGAATGATGGAAATGTTTTGACAATGGGTGTGCCATCATGATGGTAGCACAACATTGTGAACATAATTCAGAGAATTGAAATATACATCTGAATGTTGATAAAAGGGGAAATTTTGGGCTATATAATTGAATAATGGCTTTTCATCTATGAAACTGCACTATACAAACAGTAACTCCTATGTTAAATCATGCACTATAGTTATAATTATAAAAATGGCCTCTTATCAATTGTAACAAATGTACCCCACCAATGCAAGGTGTTAATAGTGGTGGGGCATTTGAAAATTCTGTTTCTTATGCTTGATTGTTCTGTAAACATACAACTTCTCTAATTAAAAAAAAAGACAGGTTTTAGGGCAAATTGGACCATAGGTTGTAGTTTGCCAATTCTATTGTATAAGCCTATTTTTTAAAGCTTCTTACATATATGAACCATCTTAGATGAATTTCCATGTCTTCTGTGATAAAAGGGCATTTTTAAAATGTTACAATGCCTATGAGGTGATACATAACTTATAAGAATACGAAATGGCAGAGTCACACTGAAGAAAAAGCTTAGTACTTCAAACAACGTTAAATGCATTCCTACCCCAATTCTTAGCAATTCCATTCCTAGGTACCTACCCAAGAGAACTGAGTAAATGTGTCCACTGAAAGGCTTGTTACAAGTATGTTCATACTTGCCAAAAATTGGACACAATGTATATTAGTTGAGGTTCTCTAGAGAAACAGAATCAACAGTGAACACTCACAAATATCAAATTTATAAAAGTGTCTCACGTGACCGTGGGAGCACAGAGTCCTCAGGGAAGGCTGTGAAGCCAAAGATTCCTATGGAGGGTCTGGACGAACTCTGCAGGAGAGGCTTGCCAGCCGAAAGAGGAAGAGCCTGTCTCTTTTGAACCTCCTTAAAGGGCTTCCAGTGATCAGATTAAGCATTACTCATTGCAGAAGACACTCCCCTTTGGCTGATTATAAATGGAATCAGCTGTGGATGTAGCTGACATGATCCTGATTTAATTCTATGAAATGTCTTCATTGCAACAGACAGGCCAGCACTTGCCCAACCAGACAAACAGGTACCACCACTTGGCCAAGTTGACACATGAACCTGACCATGACAGTCCACCCCTTGTCAACTTGGCAGCTATACATACCACCTTAAACCATACCTAATTTCTAAATAAAAAACAATAAAACACACATTTTTTCTTTCACTTAACAATACTCAACTGTCCTGTATATAACTGGAAATACATTAAATCTCTCCAGAATGGGGTGCAAATCCTTGGGTAATATTCATTCTTAAACTTGGTATCTTGAAACTTAAATAGTTTGAACAAATATGAACAAAACAGCATTACAGTCCTCGTTTCTGTAACTGATCACATAGTCGAAGTTGATATTTATCATGACCTTCTTCCACTACCCATTCCATGTTCCCTTTACCCTCAGCAAGCACTTCAGCTGGCTGTGGTTCTTTGCCTGGTGGGGTGACCAAAACCTTCATTCCTGAAGTTTCAGAGCCATTGGTAGTCCTGCTTGGATTGGGTTGTTGCAGTTTTCCATTGATTTTAATCACAAGACATGGTAGTACTAAAAGACACCCTAGGGGATCTTCTATATTCCAAGAAAACTCTTCTTCACTTCCCTTATGTAGTTGCAGGTCTACTTCCCCTGATAATCAGGGTCAATTCCCCTAGACAATAATGTAATCCCCTTCTTGGCTTGTTGATCCAGTGGCATAAGTAGCTCAAAGTGACCAGGTGGCAGTCTTAGATTCCAGTTCAATGGAATAATTGTTGTTTCTCCTGGTGGAAGCACTCCCTGTTTTGGAGCTAAAACCTGTTGTTGAATTTATTTCCCATCCTCTGACACACAATTGCCTTACCAGTAAGTCTAGAATAGTTGCTACTTCTTGCTCACTAGGTCCAATCAATATGATATCATCAATATAATGGACCAGCATGATGTCATGTCAGAGGGAGAAATGATCAAGGTCCCTACGGACAAGATTATGACATAGGGCTGGAGAGTTGATGTACCCCGGAGGTAGGACTGTGAAGGTATATTGCTGACCTTGCCAGCTGAAAGCAAACTGTTTCTGGTGGTCCTTACTAATAGCTATTGAGAAAAATGCATTTTCCAAATCAATACCTGCATACCAGGTACCAGGGGATGTATTGATTTGCTCAAGCAATGATACCACATCTGAAACAGCAGCTGTAATTGGAGTTACCACTTGGTTGAGCTTACAATAATCCACTGTCATCCTCCAAGACCCATCTGTTTCCTGCACAGGTCAAATAGGAGAGTTGAATGGGGATGTGGTGGGAATCACCACCCCTGCATCCTTCAAGTCCTTAAGAGTGTCAGTAATCTCTGCAATCCCTTGAGGAATTTGATATTGCTTCTGATGTACTATTTTGCTCAGGAGGGGCAGTTCTAGTGGCTTCCACTTGGCCTTTTCCACCATAATAGCCCTTCCTCACTGCATGAGTTAGAGAGCCAATGTGGTCAGTATGTCTATACCAATTATACTTTCTGGAACGGGGGAAATAACTACAGAATGGGTCCAGGGGCCCACTGAACCCACTGTGAGATGGACCTGAGCTAAAGCACAATTGATCACCTGGCCTCCATAAGCTCCAACTCTGACTGGTGGACCAGAGTGATGTTTTGGGTCCCCTGGAATTAATGTCACTTCTGAACCAGTGTCTAATAATCCCCGAAATATCTGATCATTTCCTTTCCCCCAATGCACAGTTACCCTGGTAAAAGGCCATTGGTCTCCTTGGGGAAGGCTTGGAGGAAGATTAACAGTATAAATTTGTGGCAGTGTAACAGGGTTCTCTCCCAAAGGGACCTGGACTCCCCATCATTCAAGGGGCTCTGGGTCTGTAAACTGTTTCAAGTGCGGAAATTGATTAAGGGGCCGTGACTCTGTATTTTTGTAATTCAGGTTAAACTTCTGTTCACTTGACTTAGAACTCTTGTTTATACAGCTCAAACAAGAATTTAGTAGACTGCCCTTCTATTGTATTTCTAGGTACCCCATGATTTGCTAGCCAATGCCACAAATCTCTGCATGTCATATAATTTTGATGCCTGTTTTGAGTTTGTTGTCTCTTATAATAGCCATATCTATCCTGTCTTTGGCAATGAAGTGCTGCCACGTGGCTTCTGCCAACTAGGGATCCTGTCATTCCCCTTGTGTTTAAGGATTCCAGCTCAGTGACAGCAGTTCCTACAGTAATATCTGACCTACAGAGAAATGCAATCACAGAGCTCTTCAGGGATGATGGTGCTAGTCTGACAAATTTCTTTCTCAATGTTCTGGTAAAAGGTGCACCCTCTGGACATTCCTGGGGTGTAAGAGCAGGCTTTGTATGATAAATCCACTCTAACATTCCTATCTCTCTAAACCTCTGGATCCCCTTATCTACATTATAACAGGGCAGTTCCGGCATTTGAACCTCAGGTAATGTCGGCCACCTTTTGATCCATGTTTCATCCAACCATCCAAACAAACTGTTAATACCTTTTCTAACCACTAGACCTATAACATTGAATGCAGAATCTATGCTTAATGGGCCCATATCAATAAATTCAGCCTGATCCAACCTTATATTCCTCCCACCATTATCCCACTCTCTTAAATCCATTGCCACACATATTCCCCTGATTTCTGTCTATATAAATTGGAAAACTCACACAGTTCTTTTTGTGTATAACATACCTCCTCATGTATGATACTTTGTACCTCACCTTTACAGGTTGGGACTTTAGTTTAGTAATAGGTCTGGAAGAAATGAGGGGTGGTGGGGGTAGGTCATGAAAAGAATTAGAAATATCTTCCAAGCCATTTGCTTCAGGTCCTTCATTTGCAGTTTCATCTGGTGAAACAGGATTAATCACTCTAGAGTTAATCCCTTCAGGAGGAGGTTGGGTGGCCAACTCCTCAAGGCAGGCTGGAGGTGGTGCAGTTATGTCCTCAGAGAAAATTATTATAGGGTTATCTAGAGAAGACTCAGCATGACCTAGGGTTTCAGCCTCACCCCAGACATCATTATTAATCCATTTGTTACCATCTCATTTCTCAGGGTCCCACTCCTTTCCAATCAATGCCCTCAGTTTAACGGCAGACACCATGCAAGACTGAGATTTCAGTTTACGTTGTAAAGTTGCTATTCTAACAATATGATTCTGAGTCTAATTTTCAGAGATCTCAAGTGTGCAGCTACAGGAAATAAGATTTTCCTTCAGGATACTCATAGAAATGTCTATATCTGTCAGATGGCACTTAAGCTTCTCATTTGAAGACTTAAGCCCATCCTTTTCACTTCTTAATGTAGCCAGTGTATCTACCAACAACCAGCCCACATCTCTATACCTCTTATTTCCATAAAACTCTGTAAAGGTGTCAAAAACATTATCCCCCCAGAGCCTGGCTTCATACAAGCAAAACATTAGGAGAATCGAATGGTGATATTTTGATTATCTCTTTTGCCAACTCATTCCATGGATTGGGAGTATCATTCTGATTATGGAAATCAGAGTCCTTCGTGCCTTTGACTCCAGTCAGAGTAGAAAACCATTCATAAAAACCCATTTTTAAGATTCTATTTCTTAAGAAGCACTCCTGGTACCAAGATATAGTAGTTGGGGTTCTCTAGAGAAACAGAATCAATAGCGAACACTCACAAATATACAATTTCTAAAAGTGTCTCATGTGACTGTGAGAATGCAGAGTCCAAAATCTGCAGGGCAGGCTGTGAAGCCAAAGATTCTGATGGAGGTCTGGACAAACTCCACAGGAGCCTCGCCGGTCAAAGCAGGAAGAGCCTGTCTCTTCTGAACCTCCTTAAAAGGCTTCCAGTGATCAGATTAAGCATCACTCATTGCAGAAGACACTCCCCCTTGGCTGATTACAAATGGAATCAGCTGTGGATGCAGATGACATGATCCTGATTTAATTCTATGAAATGTCTTCATTGCAACAGACAGGCCAGCACTTGTCCAACCAGACAAACAGGTACCACCACTTGGCCAAGTTGACACATGAACCTGACCATGACACAGCCTAAAAGCTTATTAACCAGGAAGTGGATGAACAAGTTTGATTTTGTTAGTATTTCCTACAATGAAATACTACACAACAATAGAAACAGAGGTTTCTGTATTAGCATATAAACAACAAGGAAGAAAATTAAAAGCATTATCTTCACTGAAAGAAGGCAGAAATAAAAGGACATGCAATATTTGCCTCCATTTATAAAAAATTCAAGACCAGTTAAAACTATAGTGATTACTTTTGAAGTGGTTATTTTTGATGGGAAAAGGATATGACAGACTTTTCTGTTGTGAAGCAAATGTGCTCTATGCTTATCTAGATGGTTGTTTAATGGGTATATATTTAAGTACAACATTATCAAGTCTATTCTTAATGTCAGTGCATTTATCTGACTGTATTTTTACCTCAATTAACAAAAGATGGCATCCGTGGGGCAGGGGTGGAATAAACATTATTGAAAAGTTCTCTCTTCAACAAAACAATAGATGGAAAATACATGGTTTCTGGAAAATACTTTATAGAAAAAGCAACTATTTTATATTGATGTGTATATTTTACTCACTCATTTAACAATTGTTTTTGAATCTGCCATAGGCTGGTTAAGTTTTTACTACCTAAAGTAAACATTTAAAACATATTAGTTTTTTAAAAACTTCTCAGTATTTCAGGATATTTTTTAACTAACTCATGCTAAAATCATGGCTGTACAATTTATCACTTCTCCTAGTTTTTAAGTAAACACTTTTGCTAAGGTTCTTTGAACATACTCCATATTTAAGGAAAAAAGCATCCTAAAAATTTCTAATTCCAACCTGTTATGTGGTTTCAATTAGTAGCTTCAAGTCCATTGCTATTTCTCCTCATTTCCTTTTACCCCACTTGTTTCATATTCACCCTTTTAGCCTTTGCTGCTTTCCTCTCAATTTCTGGTCCAGTGTCATTTATTTTTCCATTTCCACCTCATCATCTTCAAAACTTTATCTTTATGTATTCCTTTACCTTGCATCTTTGTTATCTCATAGAAGCTCAATTCACACACTCTCACACTCAGATACATAAATTGTAATTGGCACAGGAGAACTCAGGATTTCTTCCTAAGCCATTTTCTTCTCAGGTTGTTTGTATCATTTTTTTTTGCAGGGGTGGGTACATGGTCCAGGAAACGAACCTGTGCTTGTATCACTTTTATATTTGCAGTATAATAAAAACTAAAATAACACTTTAAAATTTGGGGGAGGGTCTATTCAGCAGAAAATGAAGGCCAACCAACTTTTCCTTTTGGTGTTTAGTACTTCTTTCCTTGATTATTTTATTTGAGTGATCTGTATACAGTTCAGACCAGAAGACAAAATATATGATTCACCTTCAGTCTGAAACTCCCTTTGAATGGTGCTTTATTTACATTAGCATTCCTAATTACTTAATGACCAATCAGATATGGTTCATTGCTGGTAAGTGTAGAAACATGTTGTCTGAAGGATGTAGTTTAATTAGTATACTCCTAAAAACATGTCCCTCATGACCACTGGATGTAATTATTATTTTATGTATTTAACTGTGAAATTCATATTTGCTCAGCAGGCTAGAGAACAGCTTTCAGATTTCAAAGCTGTTTAATAGAGCATAGTAAGGTTTTTAAAGGAGTCCACAAATCTTATCAAAAGCAGGTTACTTAAAAAGAAAATAGCCATCATTCCAGGAAAGAAGCTGCATTTAAAAATAACACCAAAAATACTAACAGCCTATTTCTAAAACAGGGAAGGAAGACAAACACCTGAAGAAGCCCGTTATGATTCTTTCCCTAATAACAAAGATGTAAGAGGCTGCCATCAAAAACCACTGAGATTACTTAGATATTTCTACTCTTGATTAGTGATTTTGAAAATGACCTCATTTCAAGGGTAACTGGTAATTTCTATTTTTCCTCTTACTGCTTATTCATTCAACAGCAACCAAATTCTATCTGCTCTGCTTCCTGAATGCAAAATGTGTAAAAACCTAAGCTTAAGGCCTGGGT
Organism: Myrmecophaga tridactyla; assembly: GCA_004026745.1. NCBI lineage: Eukaryota > Metazoa > Chordata > Mammalia > Pilosa > Myrmecophagidae > Myrmecophaga > Myrmecophaga tridactyla. Next base: position 25,977 of record PVIY010003382.1, read on the forward strand.
GGGGAAGAGCATGTCTGCCTCCATGTAAAGTTTTCCTCATGGTGAAATATTCCACGCATTATCATTTATATTAGAATTAGGAGAAGTATTGTTTCATGACATGGGGAGAGGCTTGTTGGAATCTATGTATTCAATAATAGACTTTTTTGTGTGAGGAACAATCATTCTATAGAACTTTCTGATATGCTTGTATTGATGCACAGATCATTCATTGCTCATCATTTTCGTTAGCAAGTGCCAAAGCAGATCCCCAGGACTACTTCACTCACTTCATATTCAAGGGTTAGTCAATAATCTAATATCTGAAACTACAGTTCTCACACTGGCAATGAAGTCATGTTGCAGATATGGTCCTGGGTGTGCCTGAAAATCTCTGCAGCCATTCACCTTGCACACAACACCTGACCAGATGATGTGATTCATCATCATGTACTTTCTGCAGAAGGTGGTCCCAGACTCTGAAGAGCAGGAGGATGAGGCAATAGCAGAGCCTATCACTAACAAAAAGACACAGAGTTCCTCTCATTCCGTGCTCACCAACTATTTGTTGAGACCAAAGTTTATGTATTTTGATACATAGTACCTCCTATGCTCCTATGCTGTACAAACCTTAGCCTATGAGTATTATAACATACAGAGCCACAGCTATCATTCCTACTTGCACACTACCATTAAATTACCAGGCAAGGAGACTTCTGGGAAATGTCAGAGTAGGGTAGGCAGGATGCACCCTTGCTCCATGGAACAAGAGAAAAGTGGTCATGAAAACTACTGGGACTGCAGTCTTGGGGTGTAAAGTGATTGGAGAGGATCTTCTACACTTTGTAGGGAGGTTCTGGACAACAGAAGCAGGGAGATAAGGACAAGAAAAACAGGAGGAGTCTGTTTGGCCATGATCCCTCCAGGGGCAGAGAGTTGCACATGGGGGAGTATGGATCCATGGGAGTGGACCATTCTTCCACTCCACCCAGCCTCAGCAGCTAGCTTGGGAAAACTTTCCATGGGGCTCTGAAGCTGGTAGCACCTATGCAGAGCCCAGAAGCATGCTAGTCTCCCACCACAAAAACTTGCTCCAGTAGGCACTGTGAACAGCAGCTCCACCACACATCAGGAACTGCTCCCTACCAGGCACACCATGATCTTACTCAGCCAGCAGCTGCAATACAGGACAGGCAGACCTGAGGGGCATAGAAGCCGAAAGGATGCCAATTTCTGGGACGAAATGGTAAGTGCGGTTTGGCAAACACCATATCTACTTAGCTTTTTCATAATTCTGTGGGCACCAGTCTGAACTCATTCCCAATATATTGTGAGGTGTCTCCTTCTAGCTTCAGGGTCTACTATTGCTAAGGTGCTTTTGTTTTGCTTTGTTTTGGTTTTCTGGTACGTGGGCTGGGGGCCAAGTCCATGTTTTCCATGAGGCAGGCAAGTCTTCTGCCACTGAGCTACCCGTGAATCCTCACATAACTTTTAATTGACACTTAAGCAGAATTGCATCCTCTCCATGAGATCTGGGCTTTGGTTTGGCAGGGAATTACTGACATGCCAAATGCAAAAGGAGATCTTAATGCAAATCCAACCAAATACAAAACCTTAGATGAGTAGAGGAAATCAACTTGCAAAATAACTCTATTAAGATAATTGCCCCAAATGCAGCAGAAAATCATCAAGCATGAAGACTGAGGTAGCCATAGCTCAGCCAAATAAACAAATCAATTCACCAGAGGGGACATGGAATTTAAAACAACAAATCAAGGCTGTACATGATTACATAAAGGATACCAAGAAGCCATTGGAAGAGTATAAAGAAGAATTTGAAGAAATAGATAGAAAAATAGCGGATCTCCCAGAAATGAAAAATCCCATAAACAGAATTAGTAATATGCTAGAGACATTGATTCCAGATTTGATGAAGTGGAAGGAAGAATAAGGAAACTAGAAGGCAGGACCATTGAACTCAAGTGCACAAAATAACAAATGGTCAGAATGATGGAAAAAATAGAAATGGACTTCAGGGAACTGATAGACAACATGAAATGCACACGTATAAGAACCATCGGTGTCCCAGAAGAAGAAGAGAAGAGCAAAGGACTAAGAAGGTTAGTTGAAAAGAATGAGGAAAGCTTCTCAACTCTTAAAAAAGATATGAATATGCAAACCAAAGAATCCCAACCAACCCCAAATAGAATAATTCTAATAAATCCAAACAGGCATACTTCAAGATACATGCTAATCAGATTGTTAACTTTTGAAGGGAAGTAGCAAGAATGTTTCAAAAGCATCAAGAGAAAAAGTGATTCACTACATTTAAGGAGAACCTGACATAAAACTGAGTTCAGACTACTCAACAGGCACCATAAAGCAAGAAAGCAGTGGTGTGATATACTTGAGATAATGAACAAGAGAGACTTCCAGTCAAGAGTTCTTTATCTAGCCAAGTGGTCTTTCAAAATTGAAGGATATAATAAAATCTTCTTAGACAAGCTAAGGCCAAAAGTGTTTGTCAACAAGAGATCTGCCCTGCAAGAAATACTAAAAGGGATCCTGTCAGCTGAATAAAAGAGACAGGAGAGGGAGGTCTTGAGAAGGACACAGAAAATGAGGCATACCAGTAAGGGTAATTTAAAAGATAAAAAGAGAAACAGAGAAAAGAACATATAGATCTGACAAATGAAAACTAAATGATATGATGGTAGATTCAAGAACTGCTTGTCAGTAATAACCTTGAATGTTAATGGAATAAACTCACCAATCAAAAGATAAAAATTGGCCAAATGGGTTAAAAAATATTATCCATCTGTATGTTGTTTGCAAGAGACACATCTTAGGCACAAGGGTACAAATAGATTGAAAGTGAAAAGCTAGAAAAAGTTGTTCCATGAAAGTCATAACCAAAAGAATGCAGGATCAGCTGTACTAATATCAGATAAAATAGTCTTCTATTAATGTAAAGATGTCATAAAGACAAAGAAGGACACTATATATTAATAAAAGGGACTGTTCGCCAAGAAGAAATAACAATCATAAATGTTTATGCTCCCAATGAAAAAGCTTGAAAGTACATGAGGCAAACATTGACAAAACTGAAGAGAGCAATAGATGTGTCAACAATAATAGTGGGAGACTTCAATGCACCACTCTCCTCTATAAATAGAACGATCAGATAGAAAATCAACAAGGAAATATAGAACTTAAACAATCTTATACATGGATTATTTCTAATAGACATATATCATTATACTCCAAAACACCAGCATATACATTCTTCTCTAGTGCTCATGGAACATTCTCCAGGATAGATCATATGCTGGGGCACAAAACAAGTCTCTTTTTAAAGTAATTTCTATTACTTAAGCACTTTCTCTGGGCACAATGGAAGGAAGCTGAAATTAATAGGCATCAAAGAACCAGAACTTTCACAAATATATTAGAGACTAAAGAACACACTCTTAACCAACCAATGGTCAAAGAAGAAATTGGTAAATATCTAGAGACAAATGAAATTGAGAATACAAAATATCAGAACTTTTGAGAATGTGGCAAAAGAAATACTGAGAGAGAAATTTATTACCCTAAATGCCTATATTAAAAAAGAAGAAAGATCATAAATTTAGGACATAACTGCTTTACCTGGAGGAACTAGAGAAAGAACAGCAAACTTACCACAAAACAAATAAAAGAAGATAAATAGCAAAGATTAAAGCAGAATTAAATGAATTAGAGAACAAAAGAACAACAAAGAATCAATAAAACCAAATGTTGGGTCTTTGAGAAAGTCAATAAAATCTAAGGACCCCTAGCTAGGTTGACAGAGAGAAAAATAGAGAGGATGCAAATAAAATCAGAAATGCAAGGGGGATCATTACCATGGACCCTGAAGAAGCAAAGGCAATCACAAGAGGGTACTATAAACAACTATACACCAACAAACAAAACAAATTAGACAATTTCTTGGAAACACATGAACAAGCTATGCTGACTCATGAAGGAATAGAAGATCTCAACAGACCAATCACAATAAAGAGATTCAATCAGCCATCCACAATCTCCCTACAAAGGAAAGCACAGGACTGTATGGCTTCACAGGGAAATGCTATCAAACATTCCAAAAATAACTAACACCAATTCTGCTCAAACTTTTCCAAAAAATTGAGGAAGAAGGAACACTATCTAACTCATTTTCTAAACCCATCATCATTCTACTACCCAAACCAGGTAAAGATGCTATAAGAAAAGAAACCTACAGGCCAATCTCCCCAATGAGTAAGGATACAATTCTCAACAAAATACTAGCAAATCATATCCAATGAGACATAAAAACATACACCATGACCAAGTGGAGTTCATATCAGGAATAAGGGTGGTTCAATATGAGAAAGTCAAGCAATACAATACAGCACATTAACAAATCAAAAGGGAAAAATCACATGATCATCTTGATTGATGCTGAAAAAACATTCTAAAAATTCAACATCCTTTTCTGAGGAAAACACTTCAAAGATAAGAATCAAAGGAAACTTCCACAATATGATAAAGATCATATAAGAAAAACCCACAGTCCGCATCATATTCAATGGTGAGAGACTAAAATACTTCCCCCTAAGATTGGGAACAAGACAAGGATGCCCTCTGTCATCACTTTTTGAACTATAAGTTCTAGTTAGAGCAATCAGGCAAGATTACGAAATAAAAAGCATCCAAATTGGAAAGGAAGTAAAACTTTCATTATTTTCAGAAGACGTGATACTGTGCCTGGAAAATTTTAAGAAATCTATACAAAGTTCCTTGAGCTAATAGACAAATTCAACAAAGTGGCAAGATATAAGATTAATGTGTAAAAAACAGTACTATTTTAATACACAAGCAATGACCTAACTGAGGAGACAATTAAAGAAAAAATTCCATTCAAAATAGCAACTAAAAGAATGAAGTATGAAGGAATAAACTTAGTGGTCAGAACAATATGATACTACCAAAAACATAGGATTGAAAAGTGGAATAGAATCAAGAAGTGTGGAAATAGACCACTAAATTTATGGCCAACTGGTCCCCAAATCCACTGAACTTGGGCAAAACAAACTTCTATAGATGGACATGAGAGAACTGGGTAGCTAAAAGAATGAAAGAGGATTCTAACTTTACACCTTATGCAAAAATTAACTCAAAGTGGATTTAAAGCCAGTACCACAAAACTCCTAGAAGAAGATATAGGGAAACATCTTCAAGACCCAGTTATAGGAGGTACCTTCTCAAACTTTACACCCAAAGCACAAGCAATGAAAAAAAAAGTAGATAAATAAGAACTCCTCAAAATTAAATGCTTCTGTGCCTGAAAAGACATTGTTAGAAAGGTGAAAAGGCAACTAACTTCATGGGAGAAAATATTTGGAAATCATGTATGAGATAAAGGTCAATATCCTATATACATAAAATGCATACAACTCAACAACAACAAAAAAACCCATACAGCTCAATTATAAAATGGGCTAAAGATATGAATAGACATTTTTCCAAAGAGCCAATACACATGGCTAAAAAGCACATGAAGAGATGCTCATTTTCATTAGCTATAAGGGAAATGAAGATCAAGACTACAAAGCAATATCACCTCAAATTTATAAGAATGGCTGCTATAACACAAACAGAAAACTATAAATGTTGGAGAGGATGTGAAGACATTGGAAAACTTATGCACTGCTGGTTGGAACGTATGTTACAGCTACTATGGAAGACAGTTTGGCAGTTCCCTTAGAAAACTAAATATCAAGTTGCCCTATGATCCAACAATACCACTACTGAGTATATGAACAGAAAAGCTGAAAGCAGTGACACAAACGATATTTGCACACCAATGTTCATAGAAGCATTATTCATAGTTGCCAAAAGATAGAAATAATCCAAGAGCCCCTCAACTAGTGAGTGGATAAATGAAATGTGGTGTATACAAAAGGCAGAATTATGCAGCAGTAAGACGAAATGATGTCTTGAAGCATATGACAGCATGAAAGAACCTAGAGGACATAAACTTAATGAAATAAACCAGACAAAAAATAATAGAGATACTGCATAATTTCACTTTTATGACTTTGGTAAAGGTAAACACAGAGGCTTATAATATAGAATAAAGGGGACATAGAGATACATGGAAGCTAGAGATGGGGGAACAGTAAGGAGGTTAAACTTCAATGTAAGGGGGTGGATAAAACTGAAGGCAGTTCATTAGTGGAGCTAGAAGTAATACTGCCATATTGAAGGTGAAGATGATCAAAAGGGGTTAATTGGATCCATATCCCACTTATTAACACTACAAATAAAAATAAGTTCTTGCATGAACTACTTCAAAGGTATGACTCTTGAACATAAAGTAAATAATATTGGGATACAGGGGGCAAAACTACTATTGCATGCTGTGGTCTATGTTTAACAGGAAGATATCAACAATACCCCAGCTATACCAGGGGTAAATAATTGGGAGAGGGTATAGAACAAGAGCTAAGGGGAGGTTTGGATTTTCAGTTTGGTGAGGGTGTGTTTATTGGCTATTTTTCTTTTGGGAGCAATGAAAATTGTCTAAAATTGAGAGTGTTGATTACTAGAGAACTAAGTGAGGATAATATGAGACATAGATTGCTGACTTTGAATGTTTTACATGATGCCCAATGGATGGAGGTGAAGGAAGGATAAACTGACTGAGAAGTAGAATGACAAACTGTGGTGTATACATATGATTGAATATTGTGCTGCTAGAGAAAGGAATGAAGTCATGAGGCATGCATTGAGGTGAATGAACCTGGAAGACATTATGGAATTCAAAATAAGTGAGGAAACAAAAGGGCAAATATTGTATGGCCTAATATAGAAAATACTTATAAGAAAATTGGGGCTTAGATTGTAAACTCTTGTAGAAGTCACTTTTCATCTGGAGCTGTAATTGTTATTTCTAGATTTTGAGAGGCTGTGCTATATATGTACAACTTAATATTTCCCTGGAACTTTGGGTGCCTGTGTGAGACCTAAGACTCAAAGCTGGAGTTCTGCAGGTCTGAAAGTCACCAATGACACATAGAACAATTGCTAAAGAAATTGAAAGAGAGACCAGTCTTGAATTAGAGATAAGAACGAGGCAAATCGGGTTGGAATTGAGGTAAATCAGAATACAGGGCTGTATTTTAGAGCTTCACTTACCCAAGAAGACCAATGGAAGAGAACTTTATTTTGTCTAAAACACACATTTTCTGTAGCACATAATCTAACTCAACCTGTCTGGATCGATCATTTAAACAACTAAAACACATGGAACCCAGAATGGGGATGCGGGCTTTTAAATGTGTAGACTAACGTAATGCCTGGATATACCCCAGGGTGTGTTGAGGAGATAATTAAAAAGTATTGGCACAGTGTTGGATAGAATAAAAAAAAATTGGATCTATTGAGCTGTACCACTGCGAAGATCCCTAATACTGTCTCAAACATTATGCACTCCCAAGTCAAAAGGCCAAACCCTTGAGATTGAGTCTCACTCTTGTGAAGTTATTTATGTAGTGGAGAACCTAAGCCAACCTATAGTTATGCCTAACAGTTACTTCCAGATAACCTCTTTTGTTGCTCAAATGCGGCCTCTCTCTAAGAGCAACTCTGCAAGTAAAATCATTACTTTCCCCCCTATATGCAACATGAAATCCAGGGATGAAATCTCCCTGGCAATGTGGAATATGGATCCCAGGGATGAGCCTGGCCTTGGCATCAAGGGATCAACAATGCTTGCCTGACCATTGGAGGAAAAGAATTGTAACAAAATAATGTATCAAGGGCTAAGAGAGTTTAAATAGAATTGAGATGCTATTCTGGAGGTTGCTTTTATGCATGTATCAACTAGATATTGCTATTTACCACCATTTGCCAAACCCAAGCAAAACCTCTCCTGCCAACCTTAAAGAATATCTAGGGCTCTCCCTGAGATTCTACAAAAGTTCCATGCTCTATGAGTACTTTCCAGAAACCTACAACCTCCAGATGAGTTCCTAGGCCAAATAAGTCTTGAAACCCTGTGGGGCCAGTCTCTCCAGAGCATCAACTAATTCTTGCCCCCTATCCCATATTAATGGAAGCCATTTCCAACATGAAAAAGTTAGAATGGGTATAGTCCAAATACTCCCAAAGATTGGGAGAATGATCAAAGAAGAGGAGGAGTTATAACAGAGAAGGTAAAACTTAAGAAATTAGTATGACTAATTTATATTAGTCATTATATCAATATTTCTTTGAGTCTCCAGGGCCTTAGAGCAGCTGGAAGGAAAAACTCAAAATCATAGAACTGTAAACCATACCAAACTCTGAAATCTGTACTATAACTTCCTGTTACAAGGTACCTTGAAATGTATTGTTTTTGTATATATGTTATATTTCTCAAAAAAAAAAAGATTCAATCAGTTATCAAAAATATTCCTACAAAAAAAAGCTCAGGGCCACATGGCTTCACAGGGAAATTTTAACAAACGCTCCAAAAAGAGCTAACACAAATCCTGCTCAAACTCTCCCAGAAAATGAGAAAAAATAATGTTACCTAACTCATTTCATGGAGCTAATGTCACTTTAATACCAAAAACTGGAAAAAGATGTAATAAGAACAGAAAACTACACACCCATCTCCATAGTGAACATAGATGCAAAAATTCTCAACAAAAAAATAGCAAATCAAATTCAATGACACATCAAAAGAATTATACATCATGGCCAAGTGGTGATCCTACCAGGGAGGCAAGGTGGTCTAACAAAAGAAAATCAATCACGTAATATAGCACATTAAAATGTAAAATCAATCACGTAATATAGCACATTAAAAAATGTTTTAATCCTAATCCCATTTTGTAAAGGCAGCTGTTTCTTCTAATATCTATTTAGTATCATATGTTTGAAACTGTAATTAGATCATCTCCCTAGAGATGTGATTTAATCAAGAGTGGTTGCTAAGCTGGATTAGGTAGAGGCATGTCTCCACCCATTTGGGTGGGTCTTGATTAGTTTCTGAAGTCCTATAAAAGAGGAAACATTTTGAAGAAAGCTAGAGATTCAGAGAAAGCAGAGAGTGCTGCAGCATCACAAAGCAGAGAGTCCACAAGCCAGTGACCTTTGGAGATGAAGAAGGAAAATGCCTCCCAGAGAGCTTCATGAAACTGGAAGCCAGGAGAGAAAGATAGCAGATGACACCATGTTCACCATGTGCCCTTCCAGCTGAGAGAGAAACTCTGACTGGGTTCGCCATGCGCCTTCTCACTTGAGAAAGAAACTGTGAACTTCATTGGCCTTTTTGAACCAAGGCTTCTTTCCCTGGATGCCTTTGATTGGACATTTTTATAGACTTGTTGTAACTGGGACATTTTCTTGGCCTTAGAACTGTAAACTCACAACTTATTAAATTTCCCTTTTTAAAAGTCATTCCATTTCTTGTATATTGCATTCTGGCAGTGTTGAGGGCCAGGAGCAATCAATCAGGCAAGCAGGAGCAATTAATCAGGCCCAAGCAGGGAAAGTCCCCACAACATTGGGGTGGAATGTCCCCAAGAGTTAAACAACAACCAATGTTAAGAAACTGAGAGACCGGGATGTGTTTTGGCAACAGCTAATGGCATTTTTCTGCTCCTATGATACACTTGCTTGCTAGCAACTGCAAAACCGCAACATAAGTTTAGCCTTCATAAGCACACCTTGAAAACCTCTAGGGGCTGCTCTCTGAATCTTCCTTCTTGGAAGTTTCTGAGGCAGTCACCAGCCAGCTTATAAAGACTCCAAATTGGCTTGCAGTTTTGAATTACGTGCCCTCTCTTTCAGTGCACCCCACAACAGCAGCTAGTAAACTAGAACGGGGGCATATATGAAAAACCCATAGCCCATGTCATACTTAATGGTGAGAGATTGAAGGTATGCCTTGTAAGATCAAGAATGAGAGAAGGATATTGTGTTAGTTTGCAAGCTGCTGGAATGCAATATACCAAGAATGCAATGGCTTTTAAAAAGGGAAATTTAATAAGTTAGAAGTATATAGTTCTAAGCCTAAAAAATGATTCAAACTAAAGCATCCAGGAAAAGATACCTTAATTCAAGGGAGGCCAATAGGTCAGGAACATCTCTGTAAGCTGGGTAATCACGTGGCTGACATCTGCTGGTCCTTTGTCCTGGGCTCCATTGCTTTCACTCTTTGTTCCTGTGGAGGGTCCTCCCTTTGCTTCTCCAAGGATGGCTTCCATCTTTTGGCTTCTGTTGACTCTCTCCATGTTCTGTCTTGATTAATACTTCATGGCAATGTCTGCTGGGCTACAAGTATCTCCAAATATCTGTGTCTCTGTTCTCTAAGTGTTGACATCTGTGTCCACTCTGCTCTGAAGTTTCTGTTGGCACAGTCATTTCTGTCATTTCTGACTCTCTCCAAAATGTCACCTCTTGTAAAGGATTCCAGTAATCTAACCAAGACCCACCTGGAAAGGATGGAGTCATACCTCTATATAATCAAAGGTCACACCCACTATTGGGTGTGCCACATCTCCATGGAGATAATTTAATCCAAGTTTCTTGATTAATCTTTTAATCAAGAGTAAAAGAAATGACTTTCTCTACAAGATGGAATCAGGATTAAAACATGGCTTTTCTGGGGGTACATAATACTTTCAAACTGTCACTGATGACTGTTGTCCTCACTATTATTCAAATTGTACTAGAAGGCCTAGCTAGAGCAATTAGGCAAGAGAAAAAAAGTTACCCAAATTGGAAAGAAAGAAGCAAATTTTTTATAATCTGTAGATATCATGATCCCATACTTGGAAAGCCCTGTAGAATCTCTGACAAAGCTACTTGAGCTAAAAACAAATTCAGTAAATTGGTGGGATAAAACAGTAAATAAAAAATGGCCTAAATACATTGAAAGATGTTCTGTGTTCATGGATAGGAAAGTTGAATGTCATTAAGATGTTAATTGTACTCAAATTGATCTATAGATGCAATGCAAGAAAAATCAAAATTCCAAAACCTACTTTGAAGATTTGTAAAAACTGATTATCAAATATATTTGGAAGGGAAAGAGGTTTTGAGTAGCTAAAAATATGCTAAAAAAGAAGAGCAATGTGAGTGGACTAATAGTTTCAGACTTTAAATCCTAGTATAAAGCTACAGTAGGCAAAACAGCATGGTACTGGCAGAAAGATGGAAGTATTGATCAATCATTGAATCAAGACTGTGTAGATAGACCATTAAATCTATAGCCAATTGATCTTCAATAAGGACTCCAAATCCACTGAACTGGGGCAGAATAATCTTTACAATAAATAGGCATGAGAGAACTGGGTATCAACAGTTAAAAGAATGCAAGATGACACCTACTTTACACCCTACACAAAAATTAATCCAAAATGGATGAAGTACCTAAATATAAGAACCAGTACCATAAAACTTTGTTTTTGTTTTTGTTTTTTTTTAATTTGCATATGGGCAGGAGGCACCAGGGATCGAACTCCAGACCTCCAGCATGGCAGGTCAGAGCTCTGCCTGCTGAGCCACGGCAGCCACCCGATTAAACTTTGTTTTTGTTTGTTCGAATGCAATATACCAGAAATGGAATGGCTTTTATAAAGGGAATTTATTAAGTTGTGAGTTTACGATTTTAAGGCTATTAAACTGTCCAAACTGAGGTATCCAGGAAAAGATACCTTGACTCAAGAAAGGCTGAGGGGCCGTAACACCTCTGTCAGCTAGGAAGACATGTGCTTAGCATCTGTTGGCCCATTGGTTTCTCATTTCAAACAGCTTCTCCAGGGGCATTTTCTTCCTGCATCTTCAAATGTCTGGGTTTTGTTTTAACACTGTTGGCTCTGTGGGCTCTTTACAAAATGATTCCCTCTTAAAGAACTCCAGAAAACAACCTTGCCTTGATTGGGTGGAGACACTTTCCATGTAAACCACCTAATCAAAAGAACCCACCCACAATTGTTTGGGTAACGATTTCATGGAAACAACTTAATAAAAAAGAACCTGCTCAAGAATATTGCATGAGGATTAAAGAACATGGGTTTTCTGAGACACAAAACAGTTTCATACCAGCATTAACTGCTGGAATAAAATATAGGGAAACATCTTCAAGACCCAGTAACAGGAGGCAACTTGTTAAACTTTACATCCAAATCACAGGCAACAACCACAAAAAAGATAAAATGGGGACTCCTTAAAATCAAAAACTTCTGTGCCTCAAAGGACTTTGTCAAAAAGGTGAAGTGTCAACCAACACAATGGGAGTAAATATTGCAAGCCACATGTCAGATAAAAGTTTGATATCCTGTGTACATAAAGAAATTATACAACTCAACAACAAAAGAATAAACAACCCAATTATAAAATGGACAAAAGACATATCTAGACATTTTTCTGAAGAGCAAATGCAAATGGCTAAAAAGCAAATGAAGAGATGCTCATTTTCATTAGCTATAAGGGAAATGCAAACCAAGACTAAAATAAGATAACACCTCATTCTTATAAAAATGGCTGCTATTAAACAAAGAAAACTATAAATGTTTCAGAGGATGTGAAGAAATTGGGAAACTTATTCATTGTTGGTAGGAATGTATAATGGTACAGCCACTATGGAAAACAGTTTTTGATTCCTCAGAAAATTAAATATATTGAGTTGCCCTATGACCATGCAATACCAATACTTGTTATATTCCCGAGAGCTGAAAGCAGTGGCACAAATAGACATTTGCACACTGATGTTCAAAGTGGAACTGTCCACAATTGCCAAAGAATGGAAGCAATCCAAGTGTACATCAGTGGATGAGTGCATAAATAAAATGTGGCATATATATATGATGGAATATTATGCAGGAATAAGATGAAATGAGGTCCCAAAGCATATGGCAACATGGATGTTCCTTGAGAAAATAATGCTGAGTGAAACAAGTCAGACACAAAAGGATAGGTACCGCATGATGTCACTATTATAACTTTGGTAAAGGTAATCTCAGACGCTCAGGTTGTAGAGTACTGGTGACTTAGAGATACACAGAAACTAGAGACAGGGAAAAGATTACCCAATGAGGTAGAACTTAATTTTAAGGGGGCATATGGAAGTAATGGTAGCAAATTAGTAGGGAAATAAGTGGCATTGCCATATTCTAGGTAAATATGGTTGAAAGGGGATATATAGTGCCATGAATCCTACCAATTAGCTCTATGATTATAAATAAGTTCTCACATGAGCTATTTCAAAGGTTTGATCTTGCGAAAATAGTCAATAATAGAGGGGTATTGGGGAAAACTAAAAGAGCATACTATGGCTTATAGTTAACAGGAAGACATCAACAGTATCACAGCAATATCAGGGGTAAGTATTTTGGGGAGGGGCAAGTGATTAGGGGAAGTTTTGATTTGATATTTCCAGAGGCTGTGTTTATCAGTTCTTTTTCTCGTTGGACCAATTCAAATAGTCTGAAATTGAGAGTGCTGATGATTCTACAACCAAGTGAGGACACTGTTAAGACATCTTTATTTTGGACATTTTTCATGATGATTATTGTATGCCAATGGGCACAATGACTGAGAAGCTGAAAGGTGAACCTATATCTATCTATCTATCTATCTGTCTGTCTGTCTGTCTGTCTGTCTATCTATCTATCTATCTATCTATCTATATGCATATATATAATCACACACACACACACACACACACACACACACACACACATATATATATGTATATGATGGAATTTCATGTAACTACAAAAAAGAATGCTGTTGAAAGTCATGTAATAAACTGAATGAATCTTGGAGACAATGTGTTATGCAAAATGAGCCAGAAAAAAAGAATGAGTATGCCATTGTTTCTTTCAGAAAATATTTATAAGAAAATTAAAGTCTAGATTGTAAACTCTTATAGCAGCTACACTTATTTGAAGTTGTAAATATTTTCTAGACTCTGAGACACTGAGCTATATGTTTATAAGGTGATATTTCCCTAAAACTTTGAGTACTTCTGTGACAGCTAAGACTTAGAGCTGGAGTTCTGCCACTCTGAAATTCAACATTGCCATATGCAATAACAGTAAAGTAAAGGAGAAAGATATCAGGCTTCAATTAGAGATAAAAATGAAGTTCCCATGCAGGAGGCCTGGATTCAATTCCCAACCCATGCACTTCCCCAAAAACAAAACAAACAAGTAAAAAACAAACAAAAATTTCAACAAATGGTGTTGCCATAATGGGATTCTTACATGGAAAAATAATGCAATGTGACTCCGCCATACAGCATACAAAAAAAAAAAAAAAAAGAAGGTTCTGATCTGGCTGGAACTAAGGTAAATCAGAATACAGGGTGAAAGATGTGTATTCTGTGTGGTCTCCAGAGCTTTAACTACTATATGAGACCAAAGGCAGAAAGGTTTATTGTGTCTAGAACGTAAATTTTCTGTAACACACAATCTAAATCAATCTGTCTGGATAGCTCATTTCAATAACGCAAACACATGGGGCCCAGAATGGGAATGAGGCCTTGTAGTTCTATATAGCTTAATGTAATACCTGCATACATCCCAGACTATGGTGGGCCTATAATTTAAAAAGTAATGGTAGAGTCCCCTGAAGGACCAAAGAAAAAATATGGAGCCGCTAAAACTTTTCCATCTGGGAAACTCTCAAACATTGGGAACTCCCAAGAAAATAGGTTAACCCATTGATTTTGAGGCCCGCTCTTATGAAACTTATTTCTGTAACAGAGAAGATAAGACTACCTATAATGAGCCTAGGGTTGCTTCCAGGAAACCTCTTTTGTTGCTCAGATGTGGGCCCTCTCTCTCTAAGCCCAATCTGCAGAGAAAATCCATACCTTCTTCCCTATGTGGGACCATGATATTCAGGGGTGAAAATTGTCTTAACAATGTGGGACACGACTCACATGGATGAGTCTGGTCCTGGCACCAAGGGATGGACAATGTCTTCTTGACCAAAAGTGGGGAAAAAAGTGTAATAAAAGAAGGCATCAGTGGCAAAGAGAAATCAAATAGTCAAGAGGCTATTCTGGAGGCTACTCTTACACCAGTTTCAGCTAGATATTGCTTATTGCCATGGTATGCCAAACACCAACTAACATTATTTTTGTTAACTCTTAGGAACACCTAAGACTCTTACTGAGACACTCTAAAAGTTTTAGGCACTAGTTTACTTTCTTGAGATCTATAACCTCTAGAGAGTTCTTAGGAAAGATAATTCCTGAAACCAAGAGGGTCCAGCATCTCCAAGACAATCACTAATCACATCCTCCTATCATTTATTGTTAATGCCTCTCCTCAAGATGAAAAATTTAGATTTTTCACCAAAGGTCCCTAGAGTTTGGAGAAATATCAAAGGAGAAGCAGCAGTTATAACAGGGAAAATGAGATTTAACAAATGAGTATGACACTGAATCACTATATTGACGTTTCTTTTAGCCTCCAGTGTTTTGGAGCAGCTAGAAGGAAAAATCTGAAATAGTGTGAAGGTAACCCATAGCAAACTCTGAAATCTGTTCTGTAACTACTTATTAAAATGTACTTTGAAAACTATTGCTTTTTCTTTCTTTTTTCTGTATATATGTGTGTTTGTGTGTGCTATATTTCACAATAAAAATCATTTAAAAAATTTGCCAGGCAAAGTGCCCTCAGGGACTGGAAATAAGTCCTGCCGAGAGGAGGCTACCAGGGAAATCCTATGTGGGGCTCCACTGGATGGCATGTGAGCTTTATGCATTTCTTAACAGCCTCTTACCTCATAGCCTGAAATGATCTGTGGGAGAAATGTCTCCAGGAGTATTGAGTTCCTTAACACTGGAGAATGAGCCATGCTGCTCTCCAAGGCCAACCTCATGCCCTGGCAAAGTGTTCTTCAGCCCCAACTGTGGCACATTAGACCTGGGAAGCCATCTAAAAGTGAAACAGAGACTTTACTTCAACTCTGTGTAAGAAGCAGCAGCCCCTGTGCCTCTCCCTCTTTCCATCCCATCACATACAATGATACCCCCTTCTAATGTATTTCAGGCATTGTCCCCAGCCCATGAGCATTCCATTTGTTTCTGTCTTTTCCACCAGACTTCCAATCCATCCTTCTCAAAGACAGTGTTCTTTTCTCACTCAAAGCATTACTACTTAGACTTTCACGTTAATTTTTGACTCAGGATTGACGCACGCCCTGCCCACTATCAGCTCACGAAAGATATTAGCCCCCCAAAATGGAAGCTAAAATATCCATAAACAAATAAGTCAATAAACAAACTGTGGTAAAACCATACTATCCAATGTAATACTCAACACATAGGCATGAAACACAGAATTGATATATGTAAGAATATGGGTAAATTAAAAAAAGCAAAATAAGTGAAAGAAGCCAGGCCAAAGAGAACATGTGTTGCAGATTCCTAGGAAATGTAATATAATTGGATAAAAAAGCACATCAGTGATTGTCTGGGGACAGGCGTGAGGGGTGGGAAAGTAAAGAAAAATTACAAAGAATATGAGAAAACTTGTGGGAAGTGATGTCTCTGTCATTGTCTTAATTATGGTCATGTTTTCATAACTGTATACATATATCAAAACTCATCAAATTATACACCCTTAATAAGTGAAGTTAATAGAATGTGGATTACACTTCAATAAAGCTGTGGAAGAAAACAGAAAACCTTCAGGTGATTCTGCAAAATGGTTTCCCAGCCATAAGCCCCAGCCTCAGAGGTGAAAGAAAAATTTCTCTGCCTGAAGTGAGAAGCCCTCCTCTCAGTGATCTCATATCCTAACTAAGAATTACTAATGGGATAATCCAGTTCACTTCCAGGGAAACCCTGACCTTACCTGCAGAGCTGGGCTCTGTTCTTTTGCCCTTCTAAAGAAAAACAATAATTCAGCATCAGAATATGTTCTACTATCTTGGTTATTCAGTTTTAAGGTCACATGTGAGACATCAAAAAGACCAGAACTTTCTGGTCTTTTTGTCCAGAATCCAAATCCCCCTTTCCTAAAAGGAAGCAGGGAAAGGTACTTTCCACTCCATGGAAGGTAGATATGGGCAATTGACCCATCCTTGGCCATACTTAGACCTTCTCATCTTGGGTTTAGCTTCACTCATTAGCAGTGTCCAGATGCTAGGAAGTTCTGCCATCACAAAGGTGTTACCAGTGGCAGCATCAGAAGCAGGCTGCTCTTGTGGTTGACCTTGGCAAGGGTTCTGTGGCTCCTCTTGTCTATTTTGTTATCAGTCCACTATGCCTTTTCCTCCCTGTCCTTCAATAAACTATCTTTCAGCTTTCATTGGATACTGAATGGCACATATGTGCACATTCGTGACACGTTCATTCACCAATGCAGATGATACACTTCTTGTGGGTCCTGGTAATACTCTATATTTCAGTGATCTGCACAATGGAAAGAAGATTGAATGAGCCTCGTGGTATTTCAGATTCCTTAATGCAAGAGCTAAAAGCTAATATAATTAAAGCCACTATGAATATTCCTATACAGATTCTTACATGGACATATGCTTTTACCTAGGAGCAGCATGGATGTGACTCTTCTCAGGTTTAACATTTTAGGAAGCAACCAACTTAGTTTCCAAAGTGGTTGTACCATTTTACATTTATAGCCAAGGTGCATGAAACTTCCTTATTCCTGCCTGTACTGTGTAGACAGTCTATAGTACATGCGACACAACCAATGAGCCAATAACGCCATATTACCATTAATTAACATTCATAATTTGTTCAGATTTCACTGTTTAGTTTTCTTAATATCCTTTCATAGCCCTTTCAGGATCCCACTCAGGATAGCACACCACATTAGTCATCATATCTCCTTAGTTTCCTTGGGTCTGTGACAGTTTCTCAAGTGGCAGTTGGTCATATATTTTCCAGACTCTCCTTCAATTCAGGTTTGCCTAATGTTTTTCTCATGGTCAGACTAGAGTTATGTATTTTTAGGAAGAATGCCACAGAGGGATACCATTCTTAATATACCATATCAAGGATCCATGCTAACAGCATGGCTTGTCACTGGTGACGTCAACCTCGAGTACCTGTTCAAGATAGCATTGGGTAGGTTTCCCAACTACCAGGTAACTTCTCTTTCCATATAAGCTCTTTAGAAGCCAGACACCAAGTACAACATATACTCAAGGGGTGAGGATGTAGGCTCCACCTCCTAAAGGGGGGAGTATTTACATAAGTCATTTGAAATTCCTCTGCACTGGAGGGTTATATCTTTTCCATTATTTATTTATGCAATAATTTACTTTTATCAATATGAATTTATGGATATTTGTTATTTATTTTCTGCTATTATCCAATACAATGTAATTGATTTTATTGCCCAAATTGTTGTACATTTGGCCATTGGTAACTCCTCCTCAAAAAACCTTTTGCTTTTTAAGTACTTCATTACATCTGGCACTACAGGAAATTCCAGGTTCATTTTTATATTTCCTGCCTCATACTCTAGAAGCAGTCATTTCTCCAAGGAGCTTGGTTACTTTTATTGGGGAATAACATTAGAAACCAGGATCTGGAAGAATGGTGTTAAGGTATCATTGCTTCTAGTACCTCTCTCCAGATAAGGAAATGCATGTCTACATACTAACTCATGCATACATGCATGTCTGCATACTAACTCATGAATACATACATGTCTGCATACTAATTAATGCATATGCATATGTTTTCATATTAACTCATGCATACACACATCTGTGTACTCACTCACATATACACACCTGTCTACATACTAATTCATGCATATACACACATCTGCATACAACTCACACATACATACACTTGCATACTAACTCATACATGCACACATGTCTGCATACTAACTCACATATACACACATGTTTATGTACTAACTCACGGATATGCAAAAATCTGCATACAACTCATGCATACACACACCTGCATACTAACTCGTGCATGCACATACCTGCATACTAACTCATGCACACACACATGTCTGTATACTAACTCATGTATATGCGTGTGGTCACTTTTCAATCTATCTGTATGCATGCTAATCTGGACATGCATTTATACTGAATCTTTGATTTCAAACCAATACCAGATGACCTTTTTCCATTGTTTCTCTGTAATTTTCCCCTGTTAAAAGCAGGAAACCTCGTTCCTTCCATCCTGGCATTCAATTGTTTATTTTTTCAAACTCGGTGTTCATGTACACCAGTTTTGGAATTGTTGACTCTTGTTCCAAGAGAAACAACTTTATCAACTAGAGAACAGAATTATATATAGTTCCACACCTTTTCCTCCATGCTCTTCAATGAGATTGTTATACATTTGTAATGCAGTTAAAATACTTTGTCACGGTCAACATTACCTTCTGGGATACTCTGAACTTCTGGCTTGTTTTAGTTTTTTCATTTGTATATATTAAGGTTTACCCTGTGTAGTGAAGTTCCGTAGATTTTGACAAATCCATAGCATCATATCATACAGTTTCATAATGTACCATTCAGATTATTCACTATCTTAAAAAACATCTCCTGCATTTCCTTGAGCAAAACACTCCCTTTCCATAAATACCTGGCAAACAATAATCTGTTTTCCATCTCTGCATTTTGCTTTTTCCAGAATTTCAAAAGAATGGAATCCTACAATATGTAACCATTTTAATATTCCTTCTTAGAAAAATAAACATTCATCTGTGTTGTTGCATAGATCATTCTGTTTTATTGCTGAGTGGTATTCCATTGTGTGAATCTAACACATATTGTTCATCCATTCACACATTGAAGGACAACTTGGTTGTTTCTAATTTTTGGCAATTATGAATAAAGTTATTTAAAAAATTCATATGCAGGTATTTGTGTGGACATAGGTTTTCAAGTCATTTGTTAAATACTTTGGGGAGTGATTGCTGAGTTATATATTAAGACTGTATTTACCTTTGTAATAAACTTCCAAGCAATCTTCTAAAATTTCTTTACCATTTTACATTTCCACCAGCAATTATTCTCCAAATCCTAAGAGCAATTGATAATTCTAATAGGGATGTAGTGGTCTCTCATTGTTGTTTTAATTTGTGAGCTCAGATTTAATTTTATCTAGTCTTCTAGATTTGTAGTATTATCACATAGTAGTTTTAATTTTTATTTCCCTAATTGTTCACAATATTGATCATATGTTTGCATTCTTATTTCTTATTTACTACCTGTATGTCTTTGAAGATGTGTCAAATATGCTGTTACATTGTAAAATTAAGCTTCTTATTTTGAGATAATTGTAAATTTACATGTAATTGCGAGAAACAATGTAATGAGCCCATGCAACTTTTAGCTGGTTTACCCCAAAGGTAACATCTTGTCAAATTGTGTCATAATCAGAATTTTGGCATTGATACATGCAAGATATAGATCCTTTCCATCATCACAAGGATCTCTCATATTGCTTTTTTACAGCCACATCCACTTCTCTCCCATGGCCACTCTCTCTTAATACCTGACATCCATTTCTAAACTTGTGTTATATCAAAATGTTTCATAAATGGAATGATATATCATGTCACCTTTATGAATTGCTGTTTTCTACTCAGCAAAGTTCTCTGGAGATTCATCCAGGTTGTTGAGTGTATAATAGATTGTTCCTTTTAATTTCTGATTGGGTTTTATGGTAAGGATGCACAACAGTTTATTTTTAACTATTCAACTATTGAAAGACATCTGGGTTATTTTCACTTGAGGTTATTATCAATAAAGCTGATAAGTTTTTATATGTACATAAAATCATTTCTCTGCATCCTTGCCTGCATTTCGTGTGGCCACTATCTTTTTTACAAATTTTGATATGTAACTAGTGATTACTCTTTAAGGTTTAATTTGCATTTCCTTATGCAAATGATGTTGAACATCTTCTCATGTACTTATTTGCCATCCAGGTGTCCTCTTAGGTGAAATATTTGTACATATATGTATTTTATTCATTTTCCAATTACATAATTTGTTTCTTTAAGTTGAGGTTTGGGAATACTTTATATATTCTAGATACTATTCTCATTTCCAATATGGGATTTACAAATATTATCTCCCACTCTGTAGCTTGTGTTTTTATCCTTTTTAAATTTTTTAATTAAGTCCAATTCATCAAATTTTCCTTATATTGATTGTGCTTGTGAGGTCAATTCTAACTATTGGACATCTTATTGAGTCTTAGGTCTCAAATATTTTCATCAACATTTTTTCAAAAAGTTACTTAGGTTTATGTATTACATTGGCCTTTGATTTATTTTTTAGTTTATTTCTGCATAAAGTATGAGACTTAGGACAAAGTTCTTTTATTTGCCTATGGGTGTTCAATTGTTGAAAAGGTGATCTTTCCTCCATTGAGTTGCTTTTGCAGATTTGTCAGAGTTCATCTGGCTTTACTCATGTGGATCTAGTTTTGTGGTCCCTGTTCTTTTCCACTGTTTAAGTGTTTATCCCTATGCCAGTACACAGTCTTGATAATCGCTGTCAAACCTGGACCTTTGGGAAGAGATTTCTAAGCTAAACCAAGGGTCTATTCCTTCGATGAAAGGAAAAGGGCCATCTCACTCTTGTATAAACTAACTGAAAAAAAAGCAGTGTCCCTAACCCTGAAGTTAGAGCCCTGACTGTGGTGATAATTGAGAACAAATAGCTTAGTCCAGTGGAAGAAGTGTGCATAAGAATTTTTGCATAATTTGAGAACTGGGTCAGTATTTAATTTTCACATTTTATTGTCCATGGACCTAAAACAATTACTCAGTGAAAAGAAACTGGAGGAGAAAGTTTTAGCGAAAACAAAATGATCACAATCATCTTTACCTGAAGAGGTACTTATATATGGTTCTGTTCCAGGCTTCTGATGGAAGTTTCTTAAGGTTAAGCACCTGCATTGCAAACGAAAGATTCACGGTAAAGAAAAGCAAGTGTAAATCAACTAATTATCCTGGCCTCACAATGAGTATTACATTACTGTGTTAATTTAAGCATTGATAAAAATGTTTGATTTTTTATTAGAACAGTAACCAATAGACAATATGAAGATATTAAAAGAGTATCAAATTTTGGAAGAAAGGGAGGGAGGGATTACTATGAGTTAATCTATATATTTCCTATTGAGTCAGTAGATATTGTGTAAAACAGGTAATAAAATAATAATAAAACCTAGCATTAGGAATAATGAAGTTCACCACAAGAAGACGTATAATCAGATACCCAAAGAGGCTGCCTGTGAGGCGTGTGACTGGAGTTAAGGGTCCTAGAAAAGTGTGCAAACTATTTTATTACAATCTTACCATGTATTTGTATTATTTTAGAAAATACTGCTCAAAAGGCTAAGCCTCAATTATCTATAATGCTCATTATTTAGAATAGGTCATTTTCCAATATTCAAATTAAATGCGAAAATACAGGGAGAGAAAACTTTTAGAAAACAACTAAAATTGTCTACAAGCAATCAATGACTTTTGTGAATTTTGAGTAATTTTATGGAAAATATGTAAAGAGAGCTGAGAGTCCTAGTTCCAAAGTTGAGGTATTGATAGAAAACAGTAGAGTTCACAATCCATGCTACTTATTTTCTTTTTCCTGGTGACCCTGAAAGCAGGTAAATTGTCCAGAACCTCTGCTGGTGTCTTGTACATATTTTAAATTCAAGTCACCTATTCAAAAGGACCAAACAATCCTATGGACAGTCAAAAAAACAAATAAAATACTTGCAGAAAACTGACTTTAGAGTAGCAAAATTCTGAAGAACAATGTTAAATTGTACCAAGTCCAAATTAATTCCAGGGACTACATGGAAATGATTTTTTAAAAACAGGCAAATAACCACCATAAAATAACTACAAAAGAGAGTAGACAGTACAAGCATTAATACTTCACATTTGTTGCAGAAGAGCTAAAGTTCAGCGTCCTCAATTAAAGAACTAAATTAGAATTTGAGGTTAATTTAAAAATTTTACATGCGCAAGCTCAGAGAAACAATCCAGACTCACATTTTGGAGAGTATAGTAGAATACAGTATATTTATTTCCATGGGCATATTGTCATAAGTTTTGACTTGATGGTCCATGTATTTCAAAGGAAACATCATTACAAAAATGAACCCAAATTTCAAAGGATTTAAGAAATGTAAGTGAATATAATAAAGGACTACATAGTAAAGGAATAATTGAAAGAAAAAGGTGAAGATAAAGGTGAAGTCAAAATAATATAGTAATAATGATTATTATTATTACTCTTGAATTTATGTGGAATCTTTAATCTGTAAATATCAAAATGCATGTCAAGAGAAAGTAAACTGGATACCACAAATAAAGAAGGAAGAAAATATGTTGTAATCAATAGAGATAGAAAAAAGTTAAATGAATGAAAAAAGACCAATAAAATATTTGAAGAGATTCAGAGTGGGCACAATTATTTCATTTACAAAGGTAGTTAATTTACTCTATCTATCTATCTATCTATCTATCTATCTATCTATCTATCTATCTATCTGTCTATCTATATATTTACCAATCTATACCTTCATATATCCATTTATTATCATCTGCCTTGAGATACTGATATTATTATTATTATTTTTTTGGCATGGGCAGGCACTGGGAATCGAACCTGGGTCTCCAGCATGGCAGACAAGAATTCTGCCACTGAGCCACTGTCACACTGCCCTGATATTGTTTTTGACATTTATTGAAATAAAGACTATGATAAAAATCTGAGAAGTAGTTGTGCTGGTTTCAAAGGATGTATGTCCCCTAGAAAAGCCATGTTTTAATATAAATCCCATTTCATAAAGGCAGAATAATCCCTATTCAATACTGTATATTTGAAACTGTAATCAGAGCATCTCCCCGGAGATGTGATTTAATCAAGAGTGGTTGTTAAACTGGATTAGGTGACAACATGTCTCCACCCATTTTGGTGGGTCTTGATAAGTTTCTGGAGTCCTATAAAAGAGGAAACATGTTGGAGAATGAAAGAGATTCGGAGAAAGCAGAGAATGCTTTAGCACCAGCAGCAGAGAGTACACGAACCAGCGACATTTGAAGATAAAGAAGGAAAACACTTCCCGGGGAGCTTCATGAAACAGGAAGCCAGGAAAGAAAGCTAGTAGATGACGCCATGTTCACCATGTGCCCTTCTAGCTGAGAGAGAAGCCCTGACTGTGTTCACCATGTGCCTTCTCCTTGAGAGAGAAACCCTGAACTTCACTGGGCTTCTTGAACCAAGGTATCTTTCCCTGGATGCCTTTGATTGGATGTTTCTATAGACTTGTTTTAATTGGGACATTTTCTCGGCCTTAGAACTGTACACTAGCAACTTATTAAATTCCCCTTTTTAAAAGCCATTCCGTTTCTGGTATATTTCATTCCAGCATCTAGCAAACTAGAACAGCAGCATATACTCAGAATTATATAAAACAATACATACTCATAACTTTCAATTTGAAGAAACCAATATACAAATTGAGGACAGTAAAAATGATGTTTTCCCTATAAATAATGATACTATGGTCATCAGGTGCAATAGAATAAAAGTCTAAAATATAATTTTCTGAGTCTAAGAAATAAATTTCCTGGAAATGTAGTTGAGTTTTTGATGACATTCATATAATTTTGGTTTGCCTATAATAAATATCTAGAAACAGAGAATAAAAAATAATCAAAAATTCTATTTTACATAGAAAAGTAAACCAAATCAATACTCAAATGATCTAATTATTTTGTGAAATAAATACTTGTAAGTTCAGATTTTCTAAAAGATTTTCCAAAAATCAGATTTTCAAAAAGAAATAATATTGCAAAAAGATAACCTGCTTAAGGGTATAATGTCCAGCTTTGTTTATCCCTGGGCAGATTATAAAATTTACGAAAAATTTCATACTACGGGCTCTAGATGAAACAAAACTAACTTTAACTTTCGAAAATAACTGACATAATAAAGTGATATTAATTCAGAGTGGAAGAATAACACAGAATAAAATTTCATTTATAGCTATGTAAATTTTAATGCAGACTGGGCCTTTGGACCCCATGATTTTCAGAGCCGTGTGAGTCATGAGCCATGAAGGGTAAGTGCCTGGCAAACATAAACAAGGCCAAGAGAAAACCCAGGGGTGGGTACAGGGCCCCTGGTAAGATGTATGGCAAGCTATGCAGCTCAGGCAATGGTAACTAAAGAAACCAAGCTAAGGGGTGGTATTTACGCACCACAGCCCATCAGGAAGCCACTGGCCTAACCACATATTGTGTGTGTCGGTAAAAGCATTATATGGAAAAGAAAACATAAGAATAAAATAATTGTTATGTTTGAATATTAGGTTATTTATTTATTTATTTTTATTAGAGATGTTGTATGCTTACAGAAAGAACAATACAGAAGGTAAGAGTTCCCATATACCCTCTTGTGTAGTTTGAAACTGTTGTGTACCTCAGAGAAGCCACGCTCTTTAATTCTCACTCAATATTGCTGGGTGGGATCTTTCTGACTAAGTTGTTTCCCTGGTGATGTGACTCACCCAGTCACATCACCAGGGAAGGATAAGACCTTTTGATTAGGTGGTTTCAATGGAGATGTGTCTCCACCCATTCCAGGTGAGTCTTAATTTGCTTACTAGAGTTCTTAAGAGGGCATCATTTTGGAAAGAGTTTCAGAGCTGACAGAGACAAGAGACCTTTGGAGATGCAGAAGTAAAACACCCCTGGAGAAGCTGTTTGAAATGAGAAGGTCAGGAGAGAAACCTTGCAGACATCATCACCGTGTCTTCCCAGCTAACAGAGAAACCCCAAATGTCATCGGCCCTTTCTTGAGTCAAGGTATCTTTCTCTGGATGCCTAAGTTTGGACATTTTTATGGTCTTGGAATTGTAAACTGGTAACTTAATAAATTCCCTTTATAATAGCCAACTCATTTCTGGTTAACAAACTAAAACAGCTCTCTAGTACCAATACTTTGCAGTATTACAAAGTGAGTCAGAGCGCAGGTCCTAAATTAGAGATGGAGCTTTTAAATGCAATACTATACAGAGTGATTTTTTTTAACTTTTTTTATTGTATAGTATAACATATATACCAAGCAAAGAAATAGAAAAGCAATAGTTTTCACAGCACTCTTCAACAAGTAGTTATAGGACAGATCCCGGAGTTTGTTACAATTGATGAGATAATTTTATTAATGTAATTCTATTAATATAGTCCATGGTTTACAATATGGTTCACTGTTTGTGTTGTACAATCCTATTTTTTAAAGATTTTTATTCTTAATACATATTTAAAGCCTACAATTTCTCTTTTTAACCATATGTATGTATATAATTCAGTGCTGTTCATTACACTCACAAGATTGTGCCACCATCACCACTATACATTACCAAAACTCTTCCATCACTCTTAATAGAAACCCTACACAATTTTAGCATTAACTCCAAATTCCCTACCCCCAACCCATTGATCCATGTTGTTGGATGATATTTGCCTTTTAATGAGGTCTTACTATGAGGCAGACATTGTGAAAATATAAATGCATCACATATTATTACGTCATTTGCTTTTTTATTTTGTAAGCCGGATGATGGGGTCCCATTTCATTATTTTTCCATGTGAGCACCCCATTATTGCAACACCATTTGCGGAATTTTTGTTTGTTTGTTTTTGTTTGTTTTACTTGTTTGTTTGGTTTTTTGGGGAAGTGCATGGACTGGGAATCAAACCTCGGTCTCCCACGTGGCAGGCAAGAATTCTACCACTGAACTACCCTTGAACCCCCTACATCATTTGCTTTTAACAACAAGGATATGAATCTCCTTTCACAGCTGGGGAGCTGTGACCTAGAGAGTAACTCGCTTGCCTAAGGTCACTACATTAGAATGAGTCAGAGGGCGGGTCCTAAATTAGAGATGGAGCTTTTAAATGCAGTACTGTACAGAGTGATTTTTTTAACTTTTTTTAATTGTATAGTATAACATATATACAAAGCAAAGAAAAAGAAAATCAATAGTATTCAAAACATGCTTCAACAAGTAGATATAGGACAGATCCCAGAGTTTGTCGTGGGCTACCATACTATCCTCTCATATTTTTCTTTGTAGCTGCTCCAGAATATAGGAGGCTAGAGGGCTTAAATACTTTTTTTATCATCATAATTGGCTTTTTTTCCCTTCTTGTTTTGTGAATAATAACATATATACAAACAAGCTACAAATTTCAAAGCACAGAACCACAATTAGTTATAGAACGTATTTCAGACTTTGACCTAGGTTACAATTTCACAATTTTAGGTTTTTACTTCTAGCTGCTCTAAAATATTGGAGACTAAAACAGATATCAATTTAATGATTCAGCATTCATATTCATTTGTTAAGTCTTATCTTCTATGTATAATTCCATCATCACATTTGATCCTTCCATACCTCTCTTTGGGGTTGTTTGAGCTATGGCAATTCTAAATTTTTCATATTGAAAGGGTCTGTCACTATTATGGGGTAGGGAGATGGAACTATCTGATGTTCTGGAGATGCTGGGCTAGGTTTCAGGACTTATCTGGACCAGGGACCCATCTGGAGGTTGTAGGTTTCTGGAAAGTTACTTTAGGGCCTGGAACTCTTGTGGAACCTTATATATTGCCCTAGGTGTTCTTTAGGATTGGCTGGAATAGTCCTGGTTGGGGGTTGGCAGGTTATGATAGATAGCAAGGTCTACTATAGAGAATGATTTTTACCCATGAAAACTTCTTTGACATATGTGCCAATTTGAAACTGTTATGTATCCCAGAAAAGCCATCTCCTTTAATCCTCATTCAATACAGTTGGATGGGATTTTTTCATAAAATTGTTTCCATGGAGATGTGACCCATCCAATAATTGTGGGTGGTACCTTTTTTTTTTGTATGCTGTATGGCGGGCCCACATTTCATTTTTTTTCCATGTGAGTATCCCATTATTGCAGCAGAGTGGTATCTTTTGATTAGATGTTTTCTAGGGAGATGTGTCTCCACCCATTCAAGCGGGGTTGCTTACTAGAGCCTGTTAAGAGAGAAACATTTTGGGAAAAGCTTCAGTGCCAACAGGAACCACACAGCCAGAGACCTTTGGAGATGAAAGAAAATTCCCCCAGGGAAGCCACCGAAGAAGCCAGGAGAGAAAGCTCACAGATGTCACCATGTGCCTCCCCAGCTGACAGAGGCATCCAGAAGTCCAAAGACCTCAGCAAATGCCAGCCACTTGCCTTCACAGCTAACAGAGATGTTCTTTACAGCATCAGCCTTTCTTGAGTGAAGATAACCTCTTCTTGGTGCCTTAACTGGGAAATTTTCACAGCCTTAGAACTGTAAATATCCAACTTAATGCATTCCCCTTTTTTAAAGCCATTCCCTTTCTAGTATTATTGCATTCTGACAGCTTTAATAAACTAAAACAATGTATTATGACTGTCCATTTTGCTAAAGATGTTACCTTTGCACTTGTTATATCTTTTGCAAAGTATTTTTTTTCATGTATACTGATCTGGCAATTCCTACTCATCCTTTGCAAACATGCATAATTATTATTCCTTCTTCATACTTTTTCCTGATTTACTCTGGGGTTCCTCTACATCTTCTACTCTTATTAAAATTGCACTTTAAATGTAGCATTTACATTTTGAAATAATCCTCCCCTCTCAGTGTTCCCTTGCCAGATTCTGAATTTCTAGATGAGGTGGTTTCTTATGTGTTTTTGTAACCCAACTAGCATCTAATATGATGATCACAAAGAGCAAGCATCAAAAAAAATTTTGATTAAATGAATAAGTAATTACTTGGGAAACTAGTAAAACACACAGAGAAAACGTTGAGTTTCCCTTATCACGGTTTGTGATGGTTAGGTTCATTGGTCAACTTTGCCAGGTGATGGTTACCAATTATGTGGCCAAGCAAACATTGGCCTAACTATTACTGCAAGAATATTTCGTAGTTGGTTGATGAACCAGAATATTGGTTTATTAAGTCCTCAGTCAGTTGATTGCTTCTGTGGGTGATTACATCTATGATCAACTAAGAGAGTGTCTTCCGCAATGAGAGGGCCCAGTCAGTTGAATTTAATCCTATCAGTTGAAGATTTCTAAGGTGGAATAGAGAATTTTCATTTCTTCTTCAACCAGCCAGCCTCTCCTGCAGAGTTCACCAATGACCTTTATCAGAGTTGCCAGCTAGTGGCCTGCCTTACAGAATTTTGGCTTTTGTATCCCCACAGTTCTGTGAGACATTTTTTAAGTCTCATATTTTCAGATATTTCCTGTTGGTTCTGTTTCTCTAGAAAATCCTTGCAAATACATGGTGCTTTAGATATGATGCTGGTTCTACTTACTCTCAGAATCATCAAGCACAGGAAACTTGTTGCCCTAAAACATTGAATTCATGAAATGAAGCAATTTTAATGTGCCTGTGTATGTGTGTGTTTTATTCTTTTTTTTCCTCTTAAGATGAGAGCAGGATAATTACACAAGGCTCAGCCCTAAAATAAAATTTAAGTCTAAAAGTTGTGTATAATATAATTTAAAATTCTTACCAACTTCCAGTTGCAATCCTATTTTAGTCTAACTTGCTCTTACCCATACAGTCAAGATTATATAAATTGTAGATTTTGATGATGTGTTCTAACAATTTTTGCAATTTCTGATGCACTAAAAGATTTTTCCAAATGCTTGAACTATTTCCTTGTTTGGGCACTGTACTTAATTTTCTCTTTCCTACCATTAACTTAAACGTTTACTTTTTAAGTGAGATTTATCTCCCATGCAAATGCAAAAGTTTTTCATGGTGTGTAGGTCTGAACTTGAGCTGTTTAATTCATTTACTTTAGAACCTTGAGATGTCTTCCACTTACATAGCTATCTCCCTAAATGATGAACTCTATAGATGACATTCACAGGTTGTCAAATTCTTTTATCTTTGTTCCGTAGTATACAAACTATCCTAAGAAAGGAACAAGTACAAATTACTGCTGAAGGGTTTATCAATCAAGGGTCATCATATACAGCCGGTTAAATTGCATTGGCTTTTTGCCATTATACAAAAACCTCTTTAAATATAAAAAACAAAGGAAAACGAAAGGGAGGGTGGCACTAACTAGTTTGTTATCTTAAACTCTTAGAGCTCATTTTGAGGATTCTGGTGAATGTATTTCACCATGGCTGTCCCCTTCCACTTATCCTGCTACAAAGTAACTCTCAGGAATCACAAAGCTAAGATCCAAGAACATCACAGTTCTGAAGATGGTATATTTACATTTGCCTATACCAGATCCCCCTCGTCTGGTTTTCACTAAACCCTTCCAATGTATATAAACTTATCACTACAGATATATTTCTTTAATATGTATGTCTTAATAATTCTTATTCAATAATGTACATAGAGTCTAAGGATGCACAGAAAATAGATTTCTCACAAAGCCCCTTTCTTATCCAGCCTTTATAGAGTCAATACTCTCATTCTATTCAACCGAAATATTTCATATGTACCAGCTACAAAAATGTGTCTTTCCTTGTAACCCTCCATTGGGTGACATGAAAAGGAAACTTCATTCGTATATCTGATTGATTAGGGACTACATTTTTCTTCAAAGCTTCTAGAGCAATAATCAATTATATGTGGGAAACTATACTGATGTTTTACTTGAGCTGACACACTCATAGCTGCTATAATAAAACATTAAAAGCATCATGGTGGCAACTTACTTTTAGTGGACTCATTTTTACCTGCACATTTAAAGCAGGAATAAGATATTGCTGCTTAACTTGGTCAAGTTAAATAGAAAACAGCAAATCGAATGCAAAAAAAAATGTCTATTTTGGTTATTAATTGTTTTTAAATGAAATAGAATTTTATTTTGTAGATATACAATTAACGGCTCTGTTACCTTATCAAAGTATTATTTGTGTAAAACAGTAAAGCTGTGTTATGCAAAATGCACTTATTTAGCTATTAATTTTCATTCAACCACAAACCACCATAAAGAGCTATTAAACAATCCATTAATTTGGAAAACCTCAGATAGAGATCCCTGTACTTTCCTCAATGTTTATCCAACAGCCTTCTAATCTCTGCTAGCTTTTTGGCAAGTGTAACCCTAGCTCATAAATCCTCCATTTCAGGTTTTCACCTCATGCAGATGTCTTACCTGCAGATACTTAAAGGAGAGACAGAATGTCGGAATGTATTTGAAACATACACTTTATAAGACAGTCTCACAGGTTCACTCTTCTATATCCTTATGTTGATTAGAGAGGCACACACATTTTCATCACCCTTTATTTACTAAAGAGCTTGTCGCACAACTCACAGGCATACACATTACCATTCTACACTCTGAGACTTCAAGTTTTTGAAGTATTTCTTTCCCAGTTAAAAACTACCAGTTTTCAAAATACCTAATAGCAACAAGGTAGTAGATTGAGTTGTGTACCCCAGAAAAAAAACGTGTTCTTAACCTCATTCCAGTGAGTGTGAAGACATTTATAAAAAAGATATTTTGGAAATACTATTTTTAGTTAAGTTATGGCCAACTGTGGGCCTTAATCTGTACTATTTATTGACATGCCTTATAAAGAAGACGTAGAAACCAAGAATCCAGAAAGGAGAGGACATCACCATATGAAGGCAAGTAGAGATACAAACCAAGGAATCCCGAGGATTGCGGAACCAGCAGCCAGCACCAGGACACTGAAGAGTCTAGGAGAAGGTGAGCCTTGCTGAAATCTTAATTTTGGACATCTAGCCTCAAAACTATGAGTCAATAAATTCCTGTTGGTTATACCCTTACATATTGGTATACATATACATATGCTTACACACTGCAGCTTTTATATATTATGCAAAGTTTTCAGAAAATATAAACATTACTTCTTAAAGTGAGAGCAGTAGGAAAAATTATATATACATATATGGTAAACCATAATCTCTTGAAGTTATGTCATGAAAACAGATTCCCAGGCAAAATTTCAGGCTTACAAAATCAGAATTATCTGTTTAAGGTTTGAGAAACTAAATTTTATTATTTTCCCCTAAATAATACGCATGCTCTAGTATGTTTAATAAAACTGCTTTGTAAATGATTTTTAAAAGGAAAAAATATAATTCATGCTTTGTTGGTGTGAAGCAATAAAGGAAAGGTAATTTTGGGGGAATCATGTTATGTTTTTCCTCCATAAATAAATGCTTTTTTTGAATTCCTGCTTTCACATTTCCAAAGAACAAGATAAAAGGAAAGAAATTTCAAATACAATAATAATATAGTAGCTTCTTGAGTATAAAGAATTTGTTTTACTAATCTTAAAATTTGATATCTAATGAAAGCATTGAGAACTACTAACAACTACTTTTAAAACATTATTATTACTGTGTTCACATATTAGAAACAACATGAATATAATGAGGACAGGAAAGGAAGATATTTTTAAAAATGAAACTTCTAGAGATGATGAACAATACCTAAAACAAAATTCTATGAATGAATGGAACCAACAAAAAATTAGTTACACTAAGAAAATAAAACAGAACATGGAGACATACTAATAGATACTAGAGAAAAGGAAGCACAGAGAAAAAAAAATGGAAAAAAAAGATTGATTGAACCTCAATATCCCGTGAGCTGATATATGTCTAACAGAAGTACAATTGCAACACCAGAAAGGGTTGGGGTAGAAAAACATTTGAAGAAAGAAACAAAAAGTATTATAAAATTGATAAAAAGAAAACCAACAGATGCCGGAAGCTCAACTGATTCCAAAGAGGATAAGTACATGTGCAAGGATGCGTGCATGTGCCAAGACACATAAATATCAAATTCCTCAAAACCAGTGATCAAGAAAAACTCTTAAAGCATCCATTAATGAGTAGATTATGGGAGTTGTGTAGGAGGGCACATCACTTGCATAGGGAAAGAGATAAGGGTGACTGCAGAGGTTCATCAGAAAGTCAGAAGACAGAAGATTTTGGGATGACAGTGTTAAAATGCTGAGAGAATCTTAAAATATAATTCAATATCCACTGGCAGCAAGACAGAAGATTTTGGAATG
The DNA here is from genome assembly GCA_004026745.1 of Myrmecophaga tridactyla. Lineage (NCBI taxonomy): Eukaryota > Metazoa > Chordata > Mammalia > Pilosa > Myrmecophagidae > Myrmecophaga > Myrmecophaga tridactyla. The sequence continues at coordinate 59,048 of PVIY010003382.1, forward strand.
ACAGTGTTAAAATGCTAAAGAATCTTAAGGTATAACTCTAAATCCACTCAAATTTCTTTTCCAAAAGAAGATACAATATTTTTAAAAAAGAAAAAGAAAATATGGGTAGAATTTGTGGTTGGGAAATCTCCACAAAAGGAAATGCTAAAGGAAATTCTTCAGGGAAGCATGGCATGATACCGAGGAAATTGGATAGAATTTGAAAAGATAATCTGTGATAATTAAAAATTTATATTGTGGGAAAACTACATAATACAAAAATATACACTAATAAATCAATTGTGGAGATGAAAAGTAATGCTTGAAACCTAAATATATTCCATTAAAAGTGAGAAAAGAGGACAAATGAAAAAATAATCTGGAACAAATAAACCACAAGAATAAAAAGATAGATGTAACCTAACCACATAATCCATCACATCATGGATAGATCTTAAATACTTAAGTTGAATAGTAGAGATTTTGAGACTGGATAAAATAACCAATTCTTTCTATTTGAAAATACACTTAAAATACAAATACACCAAAAAGTTAAAAGCAAACAGATGAAAATGATATACTATGAAAATATTTACCAAAAGAATCTGAGTGTTCCTATAAAAAAAAGTAATAAGTAGGTTATCTCATTAAGAAGACAGAACAAGAGGGTTCAAAATTCATGAAGCAGAAATGTGCAAAACTGAAAATTAGACAAATCCACAATTTTAAAGATTTCCACACTCCTCTCTTAGTAATATAATAAACAAAAAATCAGTAAGTAGAGACATGAATTGACCAACATTGTCAAACTAGTTGGCCAAATTGCTATTCGTAGAACCCTCCACTCTTTTCAAGTGTACATGAAATATTCACCAATATGTACCATGTGCTGGGCTTTAAACAAATCTTAATACATTTATAATGAATAAAATAATGCAATGTTTTTGGACTAAAATGGAATGAAATTAGAAATTAATAATCAAGAATATATTAAGAACATTCTCAATTATTTGGACATTGAAAAACACTTAAAATTATTAATGAATTTGAGAAGAAATTACTAGGAAATTTAGAAAACAGTTTTAATTGCATGAAAATGAATAAACAAAATACAAATCTTTGTTGAATGCAGCTAGGCAGTATTTAGAAGAAAATTTATAGCTTTGAATCATTTTATTAGGAAAGAAAAATGGCATAAAATGAACTTAGGTTTTTCTTCAGGAAGCTAGTTAAAAAAAACAACAGTTTGAACCCAAAGCAAATACAAAGAAAGAAATTAAAAGATAAGAGTGAAAATAGTGAAATAGTACAGGAAAAATAGTAGATAAAAAACTAAGTGAAATTAAAAATCATATCTTTGAAAAGAATCAAGAAAATTGGAACTATTGAAACTTATTTTCTTTCATTAAAAAATTGAAGACCCACATTACTATTAAGAGAAATTAGAGGGCAAAACAACAGGTCACACAGACAAGAAAAGATAATACATAAATATTATGAACAACTTTTATGCCAAAAATTTGAACAACTTAAATAAAAGAAATTTTCTTGTAAAGAACACATTACCAAAACCATTTCAAGGATAGATAGTAAAATGTAAAACATGGTATTGTTTAAAATAATTTAATTTGATTTAAAATCCTTCCCTCACAAAAAACATCAGTCCAGATTACTTTACCAGTGAATTTTATCAAACATTTAAGGGGAAAATTTGGCAGCAATTCTACACTAACTTTTTTTAAGGTAATATAGGAGGAAGCAACAATGCTGAAATTATTTAATGAAGCCAGCAAGTGCCTGATGCCAAAAACTGTCCAAAATAATACAAAAAGAAAGAAAGAAAAAAAGAAAATTGCAGTCCAATGTTACCTATAAACATCAGTGCACAACCTTTGACAAACTATTATTGCATTGAATCTGACATAATACCAAGACAAATGGTGTTCGGTCAAGGTTGGTTAAAAATCAAACAATATAATTCCTCATAGTAATATGATGAATTATAAAAATTAAGCAGTGTAATTCTCTAAAATAATAGTACAAAGGATGAAAAGTATATAATTGTGTCAAAAACTCATGGTAAAGTCTCAGAAAACTAAAAATGGAAGAGAAATTTGTCAACCTGAAAAAGAATGCTATGAAAAACTCATGGTTAACATATATAATTGTGAAAGAGGAACTGCTTTCCTGCTAAAAATACAAACAATGCCAAGCATATCCTCTCTACCAATTTTATTTAACATGTTTCTGATAGTTCTAGTCATGTAATAAGACAAAAACACCATATTTTTTTAAAAGTCAGAAGTATAATTATCTTCGTTTATAGTTGAAATGATTGTGTATAAATTCTTCAGGAATCTAGAAAAGAGCTACTCTAGCAAATAAGTGAGCTTAGCAAAGTTTCAGGAAACAATATACAAAATTAATTATATTTTTCTAGGAAAACAGCCAACAATTGTAAAATAAAGTTTTAAAAAATACTATATTCAACAGAATCCTTAAACACAAAATTTTAGCATCTTAATGTCCCAGCTTCTGTGACAAATGCCACACAATGGATTGCTTAAAAATTTGGGAGTTATTGCTCATGGTTTCAGAGACTAAATGGCTTGCTTCTTCCATGTTCCATGGTTTTCTGGCTGGCCAACAGTCTTTGAATTTCTTGGCTTTCCCATCACATGGTGATGCCCTTCAGTTCCAGATTTTGTTGACACCTGGCTTCCTACTTCTCCACATATTATTTTCATCATAAACCCTCCAGTAAGGCCCAAAGTCATTCAGTTGGTCTACACCTTAATTAAAACTAATATCTCTAAAAGGTTTTACTTACAATGGGTTCACACTAGAGGAATGGATTAAGAGTAATATGCCACCCCCCCAAGTACATAATTCAACTTACCACACAGTGATAAATTTCACAAAGTATATACAAAATCAGTCCACTAAAAACTGTAAGTGATTGTCTTAGTTTGCCAGGTTTGCTATGACAAATATGATAAAAGCAGTTGGTATAAACAACAGGAACTTATTGGCTTCCAGTTTTGGAGGCTATTGGAGGCTAGAAGTTCAAGATGAAGGTATCGTCTGGGTTGGTTTTCTCTTCAGAGTCCACAGCGTTCTGGTACTGACAACACAATCCTTGTGGTTTCCCTGTCATGTGGGAATCTCTGTGCGTGTGTTTGGTGGGTGTGTGTGTGTGCTTGCATGTCTGCTGATTTCTGTTGACTTCTGACTTCTTGCATGTCTAATTTTTCTTTGCTTCCAAGGACTTCTGCCATATTGGATCAAGGTCTACACTCATTCGGTTTGACCATATTCAAACTAACAATAATGTCTTTAAAGGTTCTATTTAGAAATGGGTTCACATCCATAGTGGTTGGGATAGGACTTTGTAGGGCTTATGATTAAATCCCTAACAGCCATTTTTCAAAGGAATTAACAAAGACCTAAAATAAATGTTCATATATTGCAAGACTCAATATCAATTACATAATTTTCCCTTTATTAATTTACAGGTTAAATACCATCCATTTAAAATTCCAATGTGTGGTGTTTTTTTTTTTTTTGCATGGACAGATACCAGGATTCAAACCCAAGTCTCCAACAAGGCAGGTGAGAATTCTGCCGCTGAGCCACTGTCGCACTGCCCTTTATTTCTTGTAGAAATTTACATGCAGATTCTAAATTTTATATTTAACTACCTGAGACCTACTAAATAGTTTTGGGCAAAAGGAATAAATTTGGGTACTTATGCCACCATAAATTTACAATAATTAATAAAATGTTATTGACAAAGGGTCAGACACATAGATAAGTGAAACATAATTGAGTCCATAAGTAATCCCACACATGTATGCTCTGTTGTATTTTTGATAAAAGTGCCTATGTAGTGTATTGAAAAGGATAATCTTGTCAAGAAATGTTATTGGGGTAACTAGAGATATTTGGAAAAAAAAAGAATCACATCTTTCACTTCATCTATGCGCCCAAATAAGCTTAAAATGGATGATAGAACCTAATGTAAAAGCTAAATCTATCTAACTTTTATAATAAAACACTGGATAAAATCCTCAGTCTTGAATTAGGCAAAGATTTATTAGATCCCCAAATCACAAAGGATAAAATTTTTAAATGATAAATCATATTTCATCAAAATTCAAAATGTATGCACTTTCTTCTACTATGAAAATAAAAATGTAAGTTATAGTCAGGAAAAAAGCAGTCAAAATACATATATTAGATAAATACTTTTATTCAGAACATAAATAAAGAGCATTCACATTTCAATAAGAAAAAGTAATCAGTTAAAAACAGGACAAAGATTTGAGAAGACACTTCACAAAGGAAGATAGACAAATTGCCAATAAACACATTAAAAAGGCACTGCATTAGCCATCAGAACAATCCAAATTAAAACTTCAATGAGATATCACTACACACATTGTAATGCCTAAATGCAATATACAAACAGTAACAAATGCTGATAAGGATATGAAACGTTAGAACACTCATGCATTGCTGATAAAAGCAAAAATTAGTACATTTACCCTGGAAAATACTTTGTGAGTCTCTTTCAATCAATTGTTCACTTAAATATAACCCACTAATTCCACTGGCCAAAGAAAAATAAAAACATTTGCACAGCAGAGAATTTTACATGAATGTTCATACTAGTTTCAGTCATAAGAGTCCCAGACTCAATGAAACACAAATTTTCACTCAATAATAAAAAAGGGTGAATTAATGATACATGCAAAAACATGGATAAAAATAAAAAAATTTATGCTGAGCAAAAGCAGTCAGACAATAATACACAATGAATCATGCCAGTTTTATGAAGCATGTGAAAGGACAAAACTATAGTAGGAAGAACAGTGAAAACAGATCAGTGGTTGCTTATGAGTAGGGTCTGGGAAAATTTACTGTGGAGTGGTGTGATACCAGGAGAGAATTTCTGGAATAATGGAAATATTCCACATTATTTTCATCTGTTGTATACATTGGACTAAATTCATCAAGCTGTACATTTAAAATGTATGTGTTGTATTGAATGCCAATTTTACCTCAAGAGAATCATTTTCACTATCACTAAAGTATAGTGCATCTCTTTTAAACAATATAGAGTTGAGCATGTAAATAAAATATGTGGTAGATTGACATATTTGCTGGGGGAGGGGGACATGCTCTTAATTTTACTCTGTCTTTCAGTGAGTATGAATCTACTCGAAGTAAGACCTCTTCAAGAAGTCAATCAGTTAAAGTGTGGTCCAAACAAATGAGGGTGGGCTTTAATCTGGATGACTGGAGGCATTATAAAACGATCTAAGAGGTCACAGAAGCAAAAAGAAGGTATTACCATGTGCTGTGAGGCAACGACACAAGCCAAGGAACCTCTAAGACTGTGGAAAGGCAGTACTAGACTGCTACCAGCACCACGAGGAAACAAGCCTTCCAGCCTCTGAAATCAGAGCAAAAAAATTCTCACTGTTTAAGGCAACTCACTGTGTGGTATTTGTGATAGTGGCTAAAGCAAACCAAGATCATCAGACAATGTTTATCTTTGAAGTGGACTATTTAGAATATATACATATTTATCAATAATTACAGGTAGTATGCTCTCCAAGCTATCCATCCTACTATTTGTTCCCTATATTCTTTTATTACCGTATTTCATCTTCATTCTGGGAGTGAATCAAGTATTTGTGTAGTATTCTGTTTCTTTGTGGTGATGGTGGTTCATTATTATTTACTTATTTTTATTAAATTGTTCTTCTAGTTGTTCTAGATATAAAATATGCCTATTGGACCTATTAGAGTCTATTTTATTTGAGTACTTTTCCCATTTCTCAAACAAGGCACAAATCTTACAACATTTTAATTCCATTTATCCCTCCTTCCTTTGTAATTTTGTGATGCATTTTACTCCTCCAAATGTTATCTTTCTTTTAATAAATTATTCATACTATTATTTGAAGCTGTGAAAAATATTTTACATTTATCCATATATTTACTCTTTCTGGTATTATGCATCTCTTCCTGTAGAATTTTCTTTTAATCTATAAGACACATTTAGTACTTCTTATCCTTTAGCAAGACATTCTATTAGTAGTTGCTAGTCTAAAATATATTTATTTCACCTTCAGTTTGAACAGACATTCTCACAATTATAATATTTAAGTGCTAAATGCACGTTCTCTTTCCCCCTTCATTTCTTGAAAGATATTACTCCATGGCCTTCTGGCCCCCATAGTTTCAGCTGAAAAATCAGCCATAATCTTATTGCTGCTACTCAAGACCATTTGTCTTTTTTTCTGGAGGATAGTAAGAAGTTTTTCCTGTGCAAAAATGTGGTTTTCTTCATATGCATCCTAACTGAATTTGCTGAGGTGCCTCTATCTATTTAATGTTTTTCAGAAGTTTCACTAAATATTTCACCATTACTCTTTAAGAACTGAATCTGTCACATATTATCTATTCCTCCTTACCCTAGTTACACATATCTTAGAACTTTGGATAATGATCCATATGACTTTTATGTTCCTTTTTTATTTGTTCATTCTTCTCTCAGTGCTTTACTATGTGTAATTTCTATTGATCTTTTTTTGAATTCATACATCCTACCTCCTGATGTGCCAAGTCTGATATTGAACCTGTTCAATGAATCCTAGATTATATATATACATGTATACATGTATATAACTTTTCAGTTCCAGAATGTGAATTGATTCATTTTATTCATTATATAGTTGTTAAAATTCACTATCTCTCCAGATATTTTGCACTTCTTTCCTTGTCTTAAATTGGGCATAATAATCTCAATTATTTTGAAGAGCCTATTAATTCTCACGTCTGAACATCTGTGGATGAGTTTCTATTTTATTTTGTTGTTGTTATTGTTGGAATTTAGCCTTTTATACATCATTTGTATAAACCCTGTAATTTCTTTAGTTGCAGAAATTTGGATTAAAATTCTAATAGTTCTGGTTTATATTATTGCTTTCAAGAGAGCAGTTTCTTGGGACAGTGAGACCAAATAGCAGGGAATTATTATTCTTTTGTTTCATTTAATCATTTAAAATTTTTTTTCCCTTATTTTTCATATTTTCAATTTTCCCCTTAATCCTCTGATGTGATTCTTACTCTTACATTCTGGCCTTTATCCTAGGTCTCTCAAGTATCTCCACCGAAAGCCTGTGATAGTCACCAAGGCCGCTCTGCTTTGCTGTGGCTACAATGCTATGTCCTGTTTATATAGCCCTCTGTGACTGCCCAAATAATTACTTAGCTCCCTAGCCTCTGGTTGTTTGCTCTGAACTTATTGAGGTTTCTCCTAAGCACAGTTGAGGTATAAAAATTACTTGAAGTGATATTGTTTTCCACAATATTTGGTTTGCTTCTTCTCTATGGTGGCATCACTAAAGTCTATGTATGACTCCTCAGCCCACTATGACTTTTGCTTTCTTCTTGACTCCCAAGGTAAAATTTGGAATAATATACTCATGGGGTAAAAACTAGTGGATGAATATAGAAGTCATCTTGTTTTCCTGCCTGTTTTTCATGGATTATAAACTTTATCCTCTTCTTATATCATTGCAGCTTTGATGCGTCAAATAGTTGTTTTGTTTATATGTCCAGATTTCAGAATTGTTTTGGCAAGAAGGTTAGTTCAATGAGAGATAACCTATCATAGCCAGCCCCAGAGTTCATGCCCATCTGTTGAAAAATGGCCTACTTTAAAGATACCCAACAGGTAAGAACACATCATCTCTCCCTTGTCACTTGATTTTCAGCATTATCCCAGGAAAAGTCATGATGCAGAATATCTTATACATCCTATATTCCTGTTTCATTAAGGTAGCTAAAGAAAGTGTCAGGACATAGCTCAAGAGGAGGCCCAATCTTCTTCACAGCAGGGATTCTTAACCTGGACTATATAAATGATAAAACCCTAAAATCATATGTCAGAGTTTTATGTTTGAATGTATTAATATTTTTCTGTAGTTCTAATTAAATTTTCAAGGGATTTGTGGCATATGTAACTATGTACAAAGTTTAAGAACCACTTTCCTTTTGTTTTATATAATTGAATAAGGCACATTCCCAAGGGTAATAATTCTATATTATAATGTTAAACAACTATAGCATTTTTTGCCAGGAGAAAATGAATAGATGAATTATATCAAAAAGATGTTTGTTCATTGGGTTATTAACCTTATATCTTTTGGCACCTCTACTTGTGGTGCTCAGAAAGAAGCATGGTATAATTTAAATATACATGAATAAATATATTCAGAATTGGAGAACTGAAATCGACCAATGTACAGTATCATGCATGCAAGAATCATTTTAGGATTCTCCAAGGAGCTGAGGTCTCCTACAGAAAAGGAGAAACTTCTCATTATCTGCCTGGCAGGATATCATCAAATTGAAATTCTCCTCCTGGGGAATTTCAGAATACACAGCTACCTTTTAATGCTTAAAGAAGGTATCAGGAGACCTGAAGTTGTTTATGTACCTGGGATACATAATTTTCTTTCAGAGTTTAAAGAGACAACTACTTTATCTCCTTAACTGTGGCCAAAGATGGATTTTAATATTGCCAGGCTTAGTGCCAGTTCTTTGTAGTCTTTATGAAATAGTTGAGGCATGTAAATCCCAGGTACGAAAACACATCCACAATAGACTTTTTAAACCATTATTATATGTCTCCTTGCAATTTAGGGAAGATGAAAAGGTCTTTGTCTCTAGTGGAGAAATCTGTGAATAAATATTACAATTAAAGGTCTTTTAATCAACTTTTTCAGAGGTATCTGGTCATTTCAAGTCTTAAAAAAGAAAGGCAGTATTCCAATGACATCGTGCAAATGAATTTTTCCTGCAATGAAAAGTCACCAGTGAAGTTCCAAGTGCCTTTCTAGGACCAAATTCAAGTACAGGAATTTTCTTTTGCAGAGTCCTACATTTTGAATATAGTTGTTTTACTATGTGGTCTTACTTGAGAAAGATAAACAAATATTATACATCTATCAAAGAGTAACTTTAGTTTGTCTAGGGGCAGACTATTGGATCTGAAGTTAGGTATGTAGATAAATGGGACAAACTGCTTGAATATCTATGTGAGTGCAATGGGCATAAAATAATGGAGATGATGTGGGTTTGCTAGAATGCTTGCTTTTAGTGCTGAGTACCCATAGGCAGTTGGTCCATGCATCACTGCTGACAGGAAATTGCACGTATACCAGCTGGCAGATCAGGGTGTGATGCTATTACAGGCACTACAATGGCAATGGCACTCTGCACAGTGAGCCACTGTACTCTGACAGCCACGTGGTAGACAATTGCTCACATGGGACACAGATGGCAAATAGACATTGTAAGAAAACTCAGGTATTTCCACCACCATCCCACCCCTGCAAACTTAAGAAGATACAGGGACTAGGGATGAGTCTAGAACTCCTAACTAAGAAGCCAGAGGGAAAGATTGAGCAGTGGGTACTCTTCTTCAAGCATGCTATTCATTGTCTGTCTTCCATGCCGCTTATTGAGTTCCTAAGATAATATCAGAAAGGTGAGCACACACTTCCCCCATTCGTAAGGTTGAACAACTTTGTCTCGATGAACACATTTTATCAAAGTTTTCCTGAATTGTGAACAGTAGAGTGGGTCAATTTTGCAGCTGAGATAATCTGAATCCATGGTGTTATGGACAGAGTCTGCTCCAGTGGCTGGCACATAGTAAGATTTCAATGTATTTTCATAGAGTGAATGAATGATTAAATATGTATCTGAAAAATCCATTAGAAATGTATAAGAAAATTTGGTAACTGCCTATTTTAATGCTTTCACCCAAAATACTGCCCAAGCTTGTTTATATCCTGGATAATACCATAGAATGCCAAAGTTAGGAATGATTAATTATTTTATTGAAAAATATATTGGAGGGATCCTTAGAGAAATGGCTCATTCTAGGATGGGTTAGGAAATACACAAGATGAACCTAGAGCATTTTGTAGTGCCAGAAAGAAGGTACTAAAAAATGTTGATGAGAGTATGCTGCCACATGAAAGAACTTTCAGTGGCCAAAGAATGAACAATTGGAACAAAAACATAAACATTGCATTGGAATGAACCCAAAGTATAAAATGAATATCCGAGAGTCGGTAATGATAAAAATGATTACATAAATAGAAGAGTAAAAGAGACAAATCTCCTGTTTAGAAGAATTCCAAAGAATATAATTAAATACTCTACCCTTAAGTATGTAGAGCTTAATTTTCCAACACTTAAGTTTGAGCAACACATGTTGCCTTCCTTCCAAAGAGAACAGAATGGAAAGAGGTAAAAAGAGTAGCTTTAAAGTGGAGAAAACTGACAAATACTACCTCATCCAGATGATTAAGGCAAAATCAACATTGATAACTCATGCTGATTCTAGGTACCCAGGATGCGATTTGTGCCAGTTTGAAACTATTATGTACTCCAGAAAAGCCATGTCTTTTTCCTGCTCCAATTTTGTGGGGGAAGCCATTTCTTTGAATCCTCATTCAATACTAAAGGGAGGAAACTTTTGATTAGATCATCTCTATGGAGATGGGGCATGCCCAATTGTGGATGTGGCCTTTTGACTAGATGGAGATGTGAATCCACACATTCAGGGTGGGTATTGATTAGTTTAGTAGAGTCATTTAAAATGTGAAACATTTTGGAGAAACCTCAGATGTAGACACTTAGAGAACAGTTGCTTCACAACTGACAGGTACATTCTGTCAGATACATGGATGTTTGGATATGCTTAGGGTGCCTAAAGAGAGAGAAGATGCCTAGACATGGACAGAGCCCAGCAGATGTCACCATGTGACTTCCCAATAGATGCTAAGCAAGCCAGAATCCAGAGGTCTCTTGGAGGAGTTAGATGAAAACCCACAGAAGCCAAGTGAGGAATCCCCACAGGAAACAGGCTGAAAACAATGGAGCCCAGGCTCAAGGGACCAGCAGATGCCAGCCCCATGCCTTCCCCAGCTGATAGAGGTGTCTTGGATGGCATCAGTCTTGAGTGAAGGTAACCTCTTCTTGATTCCTTAATTTGGACATTTTTATGGTCTTAAAACTGTAAACTTGTAACTAAAAATTCTCTTTTTAAAAGCTGTTCCATTTCTGGTATAATGCATTCCTGTAGCTTTGGTAAATCAAATGCTTTACTTCTGTGGTCTTCCTCCCCAAAGTCCATAATCCTAGTCTATTTATAAGAAAACGGCAGACAAATCCCAATAGAGGGCCATCTTAGTAAGTACCTCTTCAAAACTCTCAGTCTTCAAAGTTGACAAATGTCTGAGACTCTGTCAATCAAGAGGACCTTAAAGAGGCCAGATGACTAAATGTAACATATCCCGGTCCAGAAAAAGGATATTAGATAATAACAAAGGAAATCTGAATAAAGTATAGACTTCAGCTAATAATAAAGTATTGATACTGGTCAATTGAGTGTAACAAATATATCACACTAATATAATCGTAATTGTAATATTGTAATATTAAGGGATTGTGTGTAGACTATATGACAACTTTCTGAATGACCTTTACAATTTTTCTATAACTTTAAAATTATTCTAAAATTAAAGTTTATTAAAGGAGTAAGTTGGGCATATAATGACAAGACAGGAGGGGTGTTAAAAGTAGAATTTCATGTTTTTATGTGATCATTCATCATCTTGGATTTGCTAACTGTGGTAGTTAGAATTATGCACCCCAGAAAAGTCATTCCTGTGAGTGTGGGCTAATTGTTAATAGGTTCTTTTGAAAATGTTGATTTTAGTTAGGGTATGGTCAGCTGAATTAGGTTGGACTTTATATGAATACTGGAGTCCTTGTAAACAGAATGGATTTCAGACATAGAGAAAGCCAAAGAATAAGGTGAAAGTTAATGTAACCTGGAAGAGAAAATTGCATCACCATGTGACAAAAAAACCAAGGATGAAAAGAGCACAGCAGCCAGCCCTAGAACAACACTGTCCTTTGGGAGAAAACATAGCCTTGCTGATGACTCAAATTTACATTTCTTCTAATCTCAAAACCATTAGTCAATAAATTCCTATTGTTTACACGAATCTATTACATAGTTATTTGTTTCAGCAGCCAGGAAAATAAGACAGTAACATGTGAAAGAATGAATCTTAAATTTTGATTTATTTATCAAGTATTTTGGAAAGTGACATTTGCATTGCATATTAAATTACCAGTTTAATTGTAGACTTTTTATTTGTATTGGTGCATATATTAGCTTGTAAGCTGCCAGAATGCAATATATCAGAAATGGAATGGCTTTCCAAAAGAGAATTGAATAAGTTATAAGTTTACAGTTCTAAGACTATAGGAATGTCCAAACTAAAGCATTCAGTTAAAAAATACCTTATTTCAAGGGAGACCAATGGATCTGAAACACTCTGTCAGCTGGGTAGTCACGTGGCTGATATCTGCTGGTCCCTTGTTCCTGGACTCCATTGCTTTCAACCTCTGTTTCTTTGGGGGTTCCTCACTTTGCTTCTCTGGGGCTAGCTTTCATCTCTTGGCTTCCCTTGGTTCTCTCTGGGTTCTGGCTTGCTTAAGGTCTCATGGTGACATCTGCTGGGCTCCAAGCACCTCCAAACATCTGTGTCTCTGCTCTCCATGTGTTCGCATCTGTGTCAGCTCTCCTCTGAAGTTCTTGTTGGTTCTGAGACTTCTGTCATTTTTTTTATAGTAGGGTATAACATATATACAAAGCAAAGAAATAAAAAAGCAATAGTTTTAAAAGCACTCTTCAACAAGTAGTTACAGGAAAGATGTAAGAGTTTGTAATGGACTACTATATGATCCTCTAATATTTTTCCTTCTAGGTGCTCCAGAGTATAGGAAGGCTTAATTAGTTTTTTTATCATCACAACTGACTTTTTCCCCTTCTTTTCATTTTGTGAAAAATAACATACATACGAAAAAGCTATAAATTTCAAAGCACAGCAACGCAATTACTTGTAGAACATATTTCAGACTTTGACATGGGTTACAATTTCACAATTTTAGGTTTTTACTTCTAGCTGCTCTAAAATACTGGAGGCTAAAATAGATATCAATTTAATGAATGAGCATTTATATTCATTTGCTAAGTCTTATCTTCAATGTAGTATTCCACCATCACCTTTGAACTTTCTATAACTCTCTTTCAGGTCATTGGGGCTATGGCAATTCTATTTTTTTATATTTTGAAAGGGTCTGTCACTAATATGGAGTAGGGAGATGGAATATCCAATGTTCTGGAGAGGCTGGGCTAGGATTCAGAACTTATCTGGATCAGGGATCCATCTGGACGTTGTAGGACTCTGAGAAGTTACTCTAGTGCCTGGAACTCTTGTGGAATCTTACATATTGCCTTAGGTGATCTTTAGGATTGGCTGGAATGGTCCTGGTTGGGGGTTGGCAGGTTATGATAGGTAGCAAGATTTACCTGAAGTTTGCATAAGAACAACCTCTAGAGTAGCCTCTCAACTCTATTTGAACTCTCTGTCACTAATACTTTATTAATTACACTTCTTTTCCCCCTTTTGGTCAGCACATAATTGTTGATACCATGGTGCCAGGTCTGGATTCATCCCTGGGAGTCCTCTCCCATGTCACCAGGGAGACTTTCACCCCTGGATATCATGTCCCATGTAAGGGGGAGGGCAATGATTTCACTTGCAGAGTTGGGCTTAGAGAGAGTGAGGTCACATCTCAGCAACAACAGAGGTCGTCCAGAAGTAATTCTTAGGCATGCCTATAGGGTAGTCTAAGTTTCTCCATTACCTACATAAGCTTCACAATAGTAAGCCTCATGATCAAGGGCATGGCTTATTGATTTGGATATCCCTAAAGTTTGAACCAGTATCAGGGGATTCCCTGATGATAGGGTTTAATAGTTCCATATTTTTTCTCCCCTCCCTCAGGGGACTTTGCCAATACTTTTGATTATCTGCTTAATGTACTCTAGGATGTTTCCAAGCATTATGATAATCTATACAGGATTAAAAGACCTCTTTCTTATTCTGTGCTTCCTGTGTTTCAATTGTCCAAATGAGCTATACAGATAGATTGAATTAGATCATGCATTACAGAAAATTTCAGTTCCAGATCAAATAAAGCTTTTTTCCATCGGTCTCAGAGAGTATGTGTGGTTCTAAAATAGTGACACTGTCTTCCTTACCCATTACTTTAATCCCAACCTGTTTGGCTTTGTTCTTATCTCTAAATATCAGGTTACATATATAAAGCAACCTCTCAAAATCCAGAAATAATAATCACCACTCAGGACTTAATGTGTCTGCTCTAAAAGTTTACAATGTAGGGCCCTATTTTCTTATAAGCATTTTCTAAAGGTGACCATACCATTTTTTTGTTGTTGTTGTTTTCGGTTTCTGTCATTTCTGACTCTCTCCAAAATGTTCCCTCTTTTAAAAGATTCCAGTAAACTAATTAAGACCCACCTGGGATGGAGTCATATTTCCATCTAATCAAAAGGTCACACCCACAAATGTGTGAGTCACATCTCCATGGATAGTCTAATCAAAAGTATCCAACCTACAGTCTTGAAATAGGATTAAAAACAAAGGCTGCCTCCACAAGAATGAATCAGGATTAAACATGGCTTTTCTGGGGTACATAATATTTTCAAACTGGCACAGTGTGCATATGTGGTGTGCATGTTTTCCCAATTGTATTACAAGGATGTAAGTAACACAATTGTTTGAAAATCTCGGCCACATTTACAAAGCCATGCACAGGATATTCATGCAAGCCAATAAATATTAGTATGAACTATACACCAAAAAATACATTAAAATAGATTTCACAAAGTAATAAAGAGTTAGTACTTGTTATTGTAATCAACCCTTCTAATTCAATTAGATATTTTGTAATTGAGGGGACATGCAATAATTAAAAAAATATTTGCATTCACCATTCATCTCTTCCCTTGCAAGTGGCTGCTACCTCTTGGGTGAGATGAAATGTTATATTCCTTTAGAATTTATGTTTTCAAATATATTTTTCTGTACTCTTCCAGGGTAACAGCTTTCAGCTGAAACATTAAAATAAACCTTAAGTTATGGAAGCATTTGTAAAGTAAGAAATCAGCATTCAGCTTCCAGCTTACCCTGCATTACTGCATGTCATAATGTCATAATCTCTCTGTAAACTAAGATATACTGTGAATCTTAGCTATCTGTTTATTGATGAATCACATAATCATTTAACCACAATTAAAACAGAGTAAATTGTAGCTGCTTCAAATTCTGTTAGCTCATGAAGATGTACTTGAATGTCAAAATATATTCCTAGAAAAGAAAAAAAAAGATAGCATAAGTAATTTAATTGAGCTGAATTTTTATATTTCACTAATGGGTATAATCACTGCTCCACTGACAGCATAAGTCATTTTTGTGCACAGGAAGAAAGCACTGGGAATGTATTTTATCCATTATGTGTCACGGTAATACACATTTGACCATATTATCCACTTTGTATGAGCTAACTTTCTTTAAAAACTATTTGTTGTCTGGTAAATGTTAAAATTTAAATTGCTACACTTTTAAAATTAATTTGCCTGGTGCAAAATTTTCCTACTTTTGGTCTACCTGGAACATAATTCTACCCAGTTGGTTTTCTGGAAATATGTGTTAAAAAAAGCATTTTTCCTAATGATTTCAGCAGATTTAAGTCCAAACTCTTGTGTATGGAATTAAGGAAACTGTATAATCAGGCTTCAAGCTAGTTTTCTAAGTATTCTAAACTGTGGTATAGTAATCCTGAGCAGAGACTCTGGCAACAGCCTGTGCTATGCAAAATCAAAGTTCCAGCTCTTATTACTTGTGTGACTTTAGGCAAATTGTTTAATCCCATTAATAAGTTGCTGAATCCATTGCTAAGTGTCATCACCTACATATATGAATAGTTATATAGGTTTCAAACCCATATCTGAAGCTCTTGGGCACAAATGAATTTTGGAATTCATACTTATATAAAATTATATATGAATATTTTATATTATAATAAATGTATTAGAAAAGTAATATGGCATATATACTATATATTACTACTTGACAAAGGGATCTGAGGAGTCATCTTTTAATTAAAAAACG
The DNA here is from genome assembly GCA_004026745.1 of Myrmecophaga tridactyla. Classification (NCBI taxonomy): domain Eukaryota; kingdom Metazoa; phylum Chordata; class Mammalia; order Pilosa; family Myrmecophagidae; genus Myrmecophaga; species Myrmecophaga tridactyla. Next base: position 75,172 of record PVIY010003382.1, read on the forward strand.
TTAATGCTTTGGCAGTAAAACAAATGCATACTCACATTATATTCCCTTCAAGTAATTATTTTATGCCTAAACTGTGCATGTGTAGGAAAAACTTCAATAAACTCAGAGCAAATAACAACTGGGAACCTACAGAGCTAAGTAGTTATTGTAGTAGCCAAAGGTTCTGAGTAAAGAGGAGGTAGAATTATGGTTTCAACAAAGTACAGTAGCCTTAGTGACTATTACAGGCTTTCAATGGAGATACCTGAAGAACTGTGTCCTAGAGTAAAAGGCAGCATTTAGGAGTAAGAATCACACCTGGGGATTAAGACAAAATTGAAATAGACCAGATTAAATAAAGCAAAAGAATAAAATAATAATAATCCCCTGCTATTCTATCTCACTGTCACAAGAAAAAGAAAATAACCCTCTTTTGAAAATGATAACATCAACCAGTGGCATTGAACACTTAATCCAAAATTTCAACAACTAAATAAATTACAGGGCACAATAAAAATAATATATCAAAGGACTAAATTCTAACAATAACAACAAAATAAAATAGAAACTCATCCATAGGCTATTTAGATATTACAGTTAATAGACAAAGTCTTCAAAATAAGTAAGGTCAATATGCCCAATGAAGTACAGGAAAGAAATACAAAATATCTGAAAAGCTGGTGAATATAAACTATTAATATAAATGTATAAATGAATCAGATTCATGTTCTCGAACTGAGAAATAAAACATATGTCATTTAGGACTCATTGAATAGGCTTAATTTAACATCAAAGCTGGCGCAGCAGTACACAGGATGCATGAAATAATAAAAGGGTCAACGGAAAGTATACATATTGAAACACTGCAAGAAAAATGAGCAAACAAAAAAAGAGCATAAAAATCATATGGGTCATTACCCAAAGTTCTAAGATATGTATAATTAGAGTATCAGAGTAAGAATTTGGCTGCTTCAAAGCTGGACAAGTATTGGTGAAACATTTATTGAAACTGCTGAAAGAAAAATGGATAGCACCTCACCAAACTCAATTAGGATAAATATAAAGAAAACCACATTTGTGCATGCAAAAATATGTTAATATTCTCCAGAAAAAAAGACAAATTATCTTCAAAATAATAACAATAAGATTATGGCTGACTTTTCAACTGAACCTATGGAAGCCTGAAGGCTATGGAATAGGAATGAAAGAAAATGACATTTTTTAACACTTAGATATTATAGTGAATTTCATACCCCAATGTATTGCCAGTGGGCAAGAAATCATAAAAAAAGTCTTACAGTTTTAAAGAATATCATTAAAGGAACAAATGAATAATATCAGAAATACCAAATATGTGAATAAATATAAAATAATATCAACTGTTTAAAATAATAGTAATAATAATATCTTGAAGGGGTGATAACATTTGCAGAAGTAAAATATATGGCAAAACAACAAAAGGAAGGAGGGTTAAACTGGATTAAACTTCTGTAAGCTTTTGGCATCGTTTGAGAAATGGGAAAATTATTCACTTAACACAGAATAGACCCAATATAAATATTCTGTTCTCTAGAATGACCAATAGAAGAATAATACAAAAGTATATATGTAAAAAATAATAACCACAACAAAAAATGGAATATTAAAAATATATTTGATTCATCCTACAGATAAGAAAGAAGAAACAAAGTAATTTAAAAACACATGGTACGAATAGCAAGTAGTCAGGCTTAAATATAACATATAGATTTATTTACATATATTTATATCAAAACTAAACATATGGTTACTGATGAAGTTGTACCTATACTAAATATTTCAATTCCAAGACAAAGAAAGGCAGTTTGATTGTGTCTTAGCTTGGATGAGCCACTATCGCAAAAAACACACAGTGGGTTGGTTTAAACAATGGAGATTTACTGATTCACAGTTTTGGAGAACAGGAGATTTGCTTCCTCCTGTGGTCAGCAGTGTTCAGCTGCTGGCTTTCTGCAATCCTTGGGATCTCTTGGCTTGCACCACTCTCTCATACCACATGGCGATATCTCTCCATTCTCACCTCTGTGACTTTTCTCCTTATAAGACCTCCAGAAATCCAGATTAAAACCCACCCTCATTCAGTTGGACCAACCAACACCTTCAAAAATAACATCTTCAAGAAGTACCACTTATAACGTGTTCACACCCACATGAAAGTGGATTAAGATTAAGAGCATGCTGTTTTCTGGGGCACAATATTCAACTTAACACATCCTCTAACATTTTTAATAAAAACTTTCAAAAATGCAGAAAACTTGAATGAATTACAAAGTGGAAGTTTACACATTTCCACCTAGGTGGAACTTCATTTTATTTTCCATATCATATTTCTGTTTCTCTATCCCTTCAATCACCAAACAATGCCTTCTCAAATGTTTTTTATGCATTACCAAGCTAAACCGCAGAGAGTACCCTCAATCCTAAACACTTTTGTGTGCATATTACTATTAACAATGATTAATTCTGACACCCACACATACAGCTTTCAGCTAATCTTTTTCTTTCAGAAATTGAATTTTCTGTTCTCAGTTCAGTGGCTTTGTGAGTAAATCATTCTTAAAGGGACATCTCCACTGAAAAGTTGTCTCTTACACTTGTCTTTCCAAGCACCTTTGTATCCTCCCACCCCACAAAGCACACCTACCTAATCACTTGCTAATGTGAACCTCTCATCTGGTGGGCTTTACACTTGGATGGAAAACTGACAAGAGAGTTTTCCATGTGTCTATTTGAAACTCATAGACTTTGTCTCCACTATAAGTGGGAATTCAATCTGCCCTCCTACTGGCCCTTCTCTCCAAACTATTCTCTATCACTTGAATTCCCTACTGCTCCAATAAGGACAAGGGTGGGGAATATTTCCACAAGTGTGGCAGAAACAGATATCCATCAGGGGGTAAGATGACAGTCACTCTTTGTTTGCAGACTCTCAAAGTCTCTATGAGTCATATGAGTAATTGATTTTGGGGGAACCTTCTACCTACAGGTTTTCAGGTTGGGGGTCATAAAGCACCCATGTGATGTAGAGATACAAGCCAGAATGCTCTGTCCTGATGTCCTTCCATTTGGTCTCTATAGTCTGCTACTTATAATACCTGGAATGACATAATTTTGGCTGTCATTAAAAATTTTCCTTCTCTTAGAGCAGGAAAGTATTTTTTTGTTTTGATATCTTTATAAAATAGCTGGAAAATACTTAATTTTAATTATTCATTACTATTTCAATATATTATCAGCCAACTTGTTAATATTTTATGTAGGTCTCTTTCTGGCTGTATAAACACTGATGAACATGAATAGATTCTTTTGGTTAGTGGAGGTCTAACATATAGCTGTTATTACCAAGTTTGAACTAGCTTAAAAATGTATTTACAAATTATTCATTATTTTTCTTTGTGCTGGAATATTATAAATATCTAGGCACTAACATGTAGCTTTAAACTTAGGAAGAGCTCTCCTTAAAAGTGAACTTGGCAATCACTTGAAAAAATAGATGTTCATATCATTTTATTCCTTTTATTTCCTTTGGATTAAATGTGCTCATATTTTTTAAGTTTCCTTTTCTATCATTTTTACTCTCTTTAGACTTAATAATGGTTATCATGTTCTTTGGATAATTTATATCTTCCCAGAAAATATCCCATTCAGTTAAACTTTAAATATCTTAGCATTGACTTACACCAACTATTTTAATGCACATTTGAATTTTTGAATTGTTATATTTATCTTACAACAGCTAGTATAATGAAATGTAATTTGTAGTACCTCATGCATTCTATTAATGAGTTTTCAATGTATAAACATTGCTCTAAAAGAAGTGGTAGAAGACTAACATGAGATTTTAATACCCTACCATATATTAAAATATACAAATGTTTTAGTAGTTACTTAAGCTGGGAGAGGAATAGACTGACAAATTGATAAATAAGGAGGAGAATAAAGAAAGAAGAAGAGAAAGGAAAATAAGAAGTCAATAAGCATATCCAAGAATTTCAAGTACGCATATGATTAGGTTGAAATTATTCTTCAAAGAGAAACTATGGACAGAGTTAGTCAATGCATAGTTAGAATGTAGCAGTCTTGAGAGAAGAGGCTTTTATAGGCCAGCATTCTTACTATGAGGAATTATATTTCATTGAGCTAATCCAATGATAAACATCTTATTTAATCCTCAAAACAACCCAGTGACATGAGTACTTTTACTTCAGCCTATTTTCAGTTAAAGAAAGTGAGATTTCAAGACATGTGATTTGCTTGAAAGTCACACATTCACTAACAGAGAATCCAACCTATGGCCTTCAGGTACTACTGGCTTCTATTTTGATTTTTGAGGGCAAAGGACATTACTCAAGTGAGTTTGAGCTGAAGATGATTGCCCATATATTGAGCCCATGACACTCAAAGCATCATACTACACACTGGCTGAGAATTGGTCTGTTGAAACATTTATTTTCCAATGGCACATAAACCACATATGCACTATCTAAGGACTTTTGTTCACAAGCTCCACTCAACAAGGCACAATGTTACTCTCAAACTGGGATATGAATTCTCCATTGAAATGACATGGTGTTTGTGCTGGTTTGAAACTGTCATGTAAACCAGAAAAGTCATGTTCTTTAATCCTCATTCAATATTCCTAGGTGAGATCTGTTTGATTGTTTCTATGGAGCTATGACTCATCTAATTGAGCATGGTAACTTTTGATTAGGTGGTTTCCACGGAGAAATGTCCCCACTCATTCAAGGTGGGGTTGCTTACTGGATCCCTTTACAAGTGAACCATTTTGGAAAAGGTTTTAGAGCCCATAGAACTAACAAAACCACACAGCCAGAGACTTTTGGAGACAAAGAAGGAAAATGACCTTAGGGAAGCATCATGCGACAAGAAGCCAGGAGAGAAAGCTAGCAGACATCATCATGTACCTTTGTGATATGTGATGGAAAATTTGGGTGAGAGAGAAACCGAAAATGTCATCGGCCTTCTGGAGCCAAGATTTCTATTCCTGGAATCTTTAGTTTAGACATTCTTATAGTCTTGCCTGAGTTTGGACATTTTCATGGCCTTAGAACTGCAAATTTGTAACTTAATAAATTCCCTTTTTAAAAGCCATTCCATTTCTGGTATATGGCATCCTTGCAGCTCACAAATAAAAACACACATCGGTACCAGAGAAATGGAGTGCTGCTGTGGTTTGCAAATACTGAATATGTTGGAAGCGCTTTTTAAATGGATAAGGGGAAGATTCTGAAAGAATTCCAAAGAGCTTGATAGAGAAGGCCTAGAATGTTTTGAAGAGACTTTTGGTAGAAATATGGACTCTAAGGTTACTTCTGATAAGGCCTTAGCTGAAATGATGCATGTGTTATTGAAAACTGGAAAGAAGGCAATCCTTGTTTTAAAATGGCAATCAATCTAGCAAAATTGACTACTCATTTTTGGATGGAAGGCAGGTTCTAAAACCTGTGAAGTTGGATGTTTAATAGAAGAGATTTCCAAATTAAATGAAGAGAGAGCAGCATCGTTTCTCCTTGCAGCTTATAGTGAAATGTCAACAAGAAAGAGATTGGTTGACAGCTGAACTTTTGGGTACAAAGAAACCAGATATAGATGGTCTGGAAAATTTTGAGCCTACAGAAATGGAGATCTCAGAGACTAGTGTCCCCTATGAGGATTTAACCAATCATGGAAGCAGTCAACCATTACAGGACAAGCGAGTATTTGAGATGGAATTATCCAGAAAAGATTTGTGGAGAGTCCTATTGTCTGATGGGCATGCTCCCAGAGACTGTAGAGAAAACCAAAGAGAGCATTGCAGGATCTTATAAATGGAACCACTGGCAGTCTGGACTAAAAGGGACAGAAAAGGGAAAAATTGAAGGAAAGATAACTTCAGAAGCAGAACCTTGGAAACTAAGGTCTGAAGTCAAGAACCTCAGGCCAAGAGAGGGGATCCATCCAAGTATTTGGAGTAGGTGAGTTTCCTCAGAAGGCAGTGGGTGGGCCTTCCACCACAATGTTCTAGAAGAGTTGTTCCCCAGGCCTTGGGGAGGATAGAGCACATTCTTTGGGGACTGGGGAGAGTCTGGCTGGCACCCCATTGCTCTGGAAGGTTGGAGCATGTGCCCTGATGCTTGGAGAGGGTGGAGCTAAGAAACAAGTTGTCGCCTCAATGTCCTCCCAGGTTGCAAACTCCATGCCAGCATTTGGAGAGAGCAGGACCACTGCATAAGCCCTTTGGAAAGAGTGGGACTGCTGCTTTCTAAAGCCCTGAAGATAAATGACTCTCAGATTTTGAAATCTAATGGAGTTTTCCCTTCAGGTTTTAGGAGCTGTTTGGGTCCAGTGACCTGTGTGCCATCCAATTTCTCCCTATGGAAATAGTAATATATATCTTTGACTGTCACTCTTTTGTATGTTGGCAACAGATCATTTTTTCTGAGTTTTACAGATCCACAGCCAGAGAAGAATTTTCCGTTAGGGCAGACCATACCTGTAGCTGGCTTAGTTGAGATTTTGCACTGTTTCTGACTTTGTATAATATTTGTATTTTTACTGAAATGGTTTAAGGCTTTGTGATATTGTGATGGAATGAATGTATTTTACACTTGGAAAAAACATGTCTTTGGGGGGTCCCCCAAAGGTTGGAATGTGCCAGTTTGAAACTGTTATGTAATACGGAAAAGCCATGCTTTTTATTCCTCATTCAGTATTGCTGGATGAGATCTTTTTATTGTTTCCATAGAGATATGGCCCACTAAATTGTGGGTGATGTTTTAATCAGATGGTTTCCATGGAGATGTGTTTCCACCCATTCAAGGTGGGGTTGCTTAATGGAGCCCTTTAAAAGGGAACCATTTTGGAGAAAGCTTTAGAGTTCATAGATCTAACAGAGCCCACACAGCCAGAGACCTTTGGAGTTGAAAAAGGAAAATGTCTCTGGGGGAGCATCATGAAATAAGAAGCCAGGGAGAAAGCTAGCAGAGTCACCATGTAACCTCCCAGCTGAGAGAGAAACTCTGAATTTCATCAGCCTTCCTGAACCAAGATCTCATTCCTTGATGCCTTAGTTTGGATGTTTTTATAACCTTGCCTTAGTTTGGACATTTTCATGGCCTTAGAAGATAAGTTTGTAACTTAATAAATTCACTTTGTAATACCCATTCTATTTCTGGAATATGGCATTCTGGCAACTTACAAAATAAAACAGTATTATAATAGAGTACTTAATTTGTTTGGAAATCCTGCCATTGCACAGAGTAACACTTAAACCATTTATGTGCCTGATATTATGTGTGTGGATGATTGGCCCATTAAACTCACACTTAACAATCAAGCCTTAATTTTCAAGCCTTAATTTAATGAAAATTAAAGGAAATACTAATATATCTAAAAAGTTTGTATGTAAAATGCCTTCCACTATGTTTCAGGATATCCTCCACTACAACATTTGAAGTAATTCAAAGAGAACTTCAGTAAGAGATGATTTGAAAAACCTCAATCTTTAGCATCAAATTAGAATAATCTATTTGAAAAAAAGTAACACACACTTACATGGGAGCATTTTCATTCCTACTGTTCTCTATTTTTGGGTAAAGGGGTCATTATTTATTATCACCTTCCCCCATTTGAACCATCCTGAATACTCACTGCCAAATTAATCTTCCTAAAGAAGGAATTTTGATGATGGCACACCTGATAGAATTCCCAATGGCCATGTATTCTCAACTAGGTGGGGTTCATAATAATTACCATTTTCAAGTATTACACATTTAAGTTTCAATCCACTATTTTAGCTTTATATCTTCTTTTAATTTATTTTGATTCCACTATTAATATATTTTTATTTTATTTTTAAAAGATAAAATTTCACTCAATTTTATATTTTGGACAATTTAAATACAGATATTGCATTTTAAGCCAATAGCTTCACATATTAGGCACTCAAAAGTGCACTATAAAAGTGAATTGACATTTGCACACCAATGTATATGACAGCACTATTTACATTTGCCAAGAGATGAAAACATCCCAAATGTCTGTTAATGAACAAGTGGGCAAATAAGCTGCAGTATATCCACTATGCAGCTGTAAGATAAAGTCATGAAGCATGCGACAATGTGGATGACCCTTGAGGACATTAGGCTGAGTGAAATTAACCAGAAACAAAAATACAAATACCACATGGTCTCACTCATATGAACTAACATTAGTGAGTGAACTTTTTAAAAATTTTTATTGATATATATTATATATTCACATACCATGTAATCATCCAAAATGTACAATCAATGGTTCACAATATCATTATATAGCTGTGCATTTATCATCACAATCAACTTTTTTTTCTTTTTTGTGAAAAATAACATATATATAAAAAAGCAATAAATTTCAAAACACATCAGAACAATTAATTGTAGAACAGATTTCAGAATTTGGTATGGGTTACAATTCCACACTTTAGGTACTTCCAGCAGCTCTAAGATACTAGAGACTAAAAGAAAAAATATAGAGATTCAACAATCATACTCATTTGTTGAATCTTACCTTCGCTGTATAACTCTATCATCTCCTTTGATCTTTCTCACACTCTTTAGGGGTATTTGGACTATGCCCATTCTAACTTTATCACTTTGGAAGGGGCTGTTGATAATATGGAATAGGGAGATAGAACTGGTTGATGTTCTGGAGAGGCTGGTCCCTCATCACTTCAGGACTTATCTGATCCAGGGGCTTATTTGGAGGTTGTAGGTTTCTGGAAAGTAATCCTAGTACATGGAATTTTGTAGAATCTTATATAACACTCTATGTGTTCTTTAGGATTGGCTGGAATGGTTTGGGTTGGGGTTTGGCAAGCCATGATAGGTAGCAGGGTCTAACCAAAGCTTGTGTAAGAATGTGCTCCAGGCAAGCCTCTCAACTCTATTTGAACTCTCTCAGTCACTGAAATGTTATTTGTTCGACTTTTTCCCACTTTTTGGTCAGGATGACATTGCTGATCCCACTTTGCCAGAGCCAGGCTCTTGCCTGCGAGTCATCTCTCACACCACCAGGGAGACTTTCACCCCTGGATGTCATGTCTCATGTTGGGGAGTAATGAGTGAACATCGAGGGTTAAAGTTGAGAATACAGGTTATCAGGAGATAGAAAGAAGGTAGAGATCAGGCATTTGATGCTGAAGGAATACATCAAATGTTCAACAGGACTTATTGTAAAGACCCAGAAATGGATAGCACAATACTATCTGATGGTAGAACAATATTGTAAGTACACTGAATGAAACTGAATGTGAGTATGTTTCAGTGAGGAGGGCTGAAGGCATATATGACACCAGAAGGAAAGATAGAGGACAAAGACTGGGATGGTATAACTTAGCAATACCTAGCGTGAACAATAATGATGATTGAATGTACAAATATAAAAGTGATTTCACATGAGGGAGAACAAATGAATGCCAACATACCAAGATGTTGAAAATGGGTTGCATATGGGAAAATATTATCAATGCATGCTAGGGTTTATCACTAACAGTAAATTTGTAGTATGCTTCCTTTGATGTAACAAAGGCAATATGCCATAGCTAAATGTCAATAAATGGGGGATAAAAGGGATGGGTACGGGCTTCGTTGCAGAACTAATGGAAATGGCCGTTTTAATTTGTTAATTTCTGCCAGAATGAAATATATTAGAAATGCAGTAGCTTTTGAAAATAGAATTTATTAAGTTGCAAGTTTACAGTTCTAAGGCTATAAAATTGTCCAAATTAACATATCCAGAGAAAGATATCTTGACTCAAGAAAGGCCAATGTCTGTCACATGGGAAGTCACATCTTCATCCAGTCAAAAGGCCACACCTACAATTGGGCACACCACATTTCCACGGAAGTAATTGAATCAAAAGGTCACGTCTACATTGAGTGCATCAATCTCCATAGAAACAATCTAATCAAAGGTTCTACCCTAAACAATAGTTCTGGCCCCACAAGATTGGATCAAGATTAAACATGATTTTTCTGTGGTACATACAGTTTCAAACTGGTACAGCCTCATATAGATGTTGGTGATGAAGCCATGGTTATGTGATTATACTGGTAACCATTGATTTTTTGCGTAGGTTGGATTGTATGATGTGTGAATAAAACTATTTAAAAATGAACAGAGATACAACTCCTGGAGAAAATGCAGAGAAAGAGATGTACCAAGTCACTGTTGGTAGGGAAACAGAGCTGGCAGCCCCTCTGGAGGGCAGTATGTGGCTCCATAGGTGGCTAGGTGTGTGGTTGCCATATGAGCCTGCAACCCTGTAATTAGATGCATACGTGGAAGAAATGAGAACAGGGACACAAATGGACATTTGCACACTGGTGCTTATGGTGTCAGTGTTCATGATTTGCCATGGAGGTGGCCTAAGGATACAATGGCTGAAGAATGGAAGGGAGAACTATGGTGTATGTGTACAATGAACTATTGAGTGACTGCAAGAAGGAATGAAGTTGTGAGGTATGCAAATAGGTGAATGAAACTTGAAGACAGTATGTTGAGTGATCTAAGCCAGAAATGAAAAGACAAATAATACAATGCATCACTAATATAGACTATAATATGCAAACTTTGAATATTGTATTTTGAGTATAGGTTATCAAGTGAAGTCTTACTGTAAAGGTTCCTAGATTGTAAGTTCTTACAGCTTATTCTGGAGTTATAACTATTATTTCAAAATTTTGGGATGCTGAGTTCTTTGTGTATAAACTGGTCATTCCCTATAACTTGGTTTATTTTTGTGACACTTGAGACTCAGAGATAGAGTTCTGCAGCTATGAAAGTCATCATTACCCCTACAACAACAGTTAGAAATGTGGCAAAACTGATCTTACTTCAATTAGATATATGAACAAAGCTGACCTGGATAGAACTAAGGTAAATCAGAGTAAAGGGTAAAGGAGGATATTGATTGTATATTAAAACTTCAACTTCTTTGTGAAACCAAGGAAAGGGATACTTATTTTGTGAAAAATTTATATTTTTGTTAGCACACTATGTAATTTAATTTGTATGGTCAGCTTATTTGAACACCATAATTACATGGAAGCTTGAATAGGGAGTGGAATCTTATTGTTTTGTATGGTTGGTGTGATGCCCCGACAGATCCCAGAGTAAATTGGGAAGAAGTTTAAATAATATTTGCAATGTCCCCTTGAGGAACTTGGGTAAAAGGTGGAAATATTAAATGTCCCCACTGGGGAAGACCTGAAATTCTTGTAAACATTAGGGACTGTCAATTTGATGGGCCATACCCTTGATGTGTGTCTTGCCTTTATGAAACTTATTCCTGGAGAGTGGAAGCCAAGCCAACTTATGATTATGCCTAAGAATCCCCCCACCCCACTTCAGAGAAACTCTTTAGTTGCTCAGATGTGGCCTCTTTCTCTAAGCCAACTCCACAGGTGAACTTACTGTTCTCCCACTAAGTGGTACATGACTGCCAGGGGTGTAAACTCCCTGGTAATGTGGGACATGACTCCCAGGGATGAGCCTGGCCCTAGCAATGTGAGAGTGGCAAAGGTTCTGGACCAAAATGAGGGAGAAAAATGAAGCAAAATAAAGTTTTAGTGGCTGAGAGATTTCAAATAGAGTTGAGAGGTCATTCTGGAGTTTATTCCTATGCAGTATATAGATATTCCTTTTCAGTTTTTGGTATATTGAAGTAGCTAGAGGGAAATATCTAGAACTGTTGAACTGTAAATAGCCTTGATTCTTGAAGATGATTGAATAACTACAGAGCTTTTAAGGTATGCTCATGTAATTGTGAAAACCTTGTGACTGATACTCTCTTTATCCAGTGTATGGACAGATGAATATGAAAATAAAAGATAAAAAAAAACAATAGGGGGTGTGGGGGTATGGGATGTTTTGGGTGTTCTTTCTTACTTTTGTCTTTTTTTTTTGAGTTATAAAAATGCTCAGAAATCTATTGTGATGAATGCACAGTTATATGATGATATTGTGAATCATTGATTGTACATTTTGGTGATTATATGGTATGTGAATAAATAATACATTGCAATAAAAGAGGTGATGTTCAAATGGACTAGTTACATATATGCAACCAAAGGAAAAGTAGCACAAAGCTCATGGCCAAGTCAATTTGTTCTAACTACCTGAGCAGGCCATCACATGATATATATGTACCCACACACAATTTTATACTATCTTCTTTCAAAAATATTGCCTGTAAAATGTGTGTGTTATACATGCATACACATGAATATAAATGCATGTATAATTCATACATATATTCATAATTTTTTCTCTTCTCCAAGTTACTGAAGATCAAGAACTTTTTCTCCTAGCCATTGTCATGGAAGCTTGTAAGTTTTTTCTGTCAGGTCTGAGTATTTATTCTTTACCATCTTTTCAGTGTTTATTCATATAATCTTATGTTTCTTCTTCACTGTCTATAACCATCAGTTACTATGCTTTTACTGTCCAATTTCTAGCAAGGCATACTCATACCTGGCTCAGCAACTCTGCAGATTTAATTTCAGTTCTCATTGAAGAAAATTTTCCTTAGGAGTCATTTGGATCAAAACAAAATATCTTCTTGGGAGAGCAACTTCTGATCCTTAGGGGGCTCTCCATATTCTGGGATTCTTTACTGTCTTTATAACTGAACTACTCCCAGAAAGCTAGAAAAGTGTCTTTGACCCACTACTTATACTGAAAGAACCCTTCCAAATGACCTGATCCTCTTCAAAATAGTCTTGGCTCCTAAGACTTTGTTAAAGAGATCTTTAACAAACTCTAAATATTGGTCTTTTAAAAGATTTATAGTTCCCTCTACCCATCTAGGTCCTTAATCTTATTGGTATGCTGCCATCACTAACTTATAGGCTCTACTATTTCCTTTCATGCTTTTCATGTCACATGTTTTCTTGCTTTGTTTTTTTTTATTTCAATGAAAATTTAAGATTTTTTTGTGCATCTCTGGTCATTCTATGTCATTCGTCTCAAACAAAAAATATGGTTAGACACTCTAATGTTAAGATTTATTTATTATCTACCTAGCACTCTTTTTGTTTATTTTTAATTCAGACACTCTGATGCAAACAGAAAACCACATTAGTTATCTATATATCACACTTTCATAAGAAGTATTTGTCTCAAGGTAAACTTATTAATCAACAAGTGAATATAATGTTTTATTCAAGTATGTAAGACATTTTGGAACTATATTTTGACAATAGCCATTATTTTATTGACAACATTTCTTTCAATTCTCCCTCCTTCTTCCCCCTCTATGATTCATTTATTACTTATCCAATACTCAGTAATCCCCTACTATATTTCAAGTGAAGTACCATGTATTGTGGTTATAATTATGAGTAAAACAGATCCTGCCTTGGTTATCATGAAGCTTCTAGTTCATCACTGAGCATTGGAAAACTGAAAAGGGGAAAGAGAATCAGACTACATTTTTATAAAGATCCATTTGGCTGCACTGAGGAGGGTCTTCTAGGAAGATAGCTTAGGAATGAATAAGGTATGCACAAAGATCAGTTGTAAGTTATTGTCACAGTACAAATAGGAGAGTGGACTGGGCCAGCAAGCCAGCTGGGCAACCAGAAAGAAGTGAATTCAAGAGTCATTAGTAGGGAAAGCCAGCAGGACTTGAATATTGACTAGAGAAGGTAGGAAAGATGTGCCAAGGTGGGCCAGTTTGAAATGGTTTGAAATAGAAAAGCTATATTTTAATCCTGATCCAATCTTGTGGAGAAAGACCTATAGTTTAGGATGGAAAATTTTGATTGGATTGTTTCCATGGAGATGTGACCTATCCAGTTGCGGGAGTAACATTTTACTTAGATGGAGATGTGATTCTTCCCATTCAAGATGGGTCTTGGCTAGTTTACTGGAGTCCTTTAAAAGTGGGAATATTTTGGAGAAACCTCAGATGCAGAGACTTGGAGAACAGTTGCTTCAGAGCTGACAGAGACATGGACCTTTGGAGATTCTTGGAGCTGACAGAGAGAGCAGATGCCTAGACATGGGCAGAGCCCAGCAGATGTTGCCATGTGCCTTCTCATGAGAAGCTAAGCAACCCAGAACCCAAAGATGTGTCCTAGAGGGGCTGAGTGGAGGCCCACAGATGCTTAGAGGGAAACCACTGGCATCAGAAGCTGTAAATAACAGGACTGGGAGCAAGGACCAGCAGACACCAACCATGTGCCTTCCCATGTAACAGACACTGACCTTCCCTGAGTCAAAGTACCTTTCCCTGGATGCCTTAGTGTAGACTTTTTCTGGCCTTAGAACTGTAAACTTGTAGAGTAACACATTTCCTTTATAAAAAGCCTTCCTGTTTCTGGTATACTGCATTCTGGCAGCTTTAACAAATGAATACACTAACTCTATGTTTCTGTACTTCACCAAAGTTTCTGGAGAGATGATATGATGTTTATGAAAATTGGAATATGGGCTAATGTCCATGTTTGGAAGTGTTTGAAGATTTGGAGCCAGAGAGAACTGGAGATCCTAAGACTTTTAACTTGAGCCAGTCAAAGAGATGGTCAACATAGATTTTTCTTCAGTTTGTCTAAATAGCAGAAATAAAAGATACTCAAAGGTCATTTCTTCCTCAGTCAGTTGACAAGATTAAAGTATCCAAAATTTAGTTGAGAGAGAGAGAGAGCTGTCTCAAAAAAGAACAGGGAGCAAACTATTGACACATGGAAAGCAAGCAGCTAAGAAAAAGAAAATTCTTGGGGAATTTTATTGTCAAGTGAGCTGCCAGCCAGAACTGAAAGAGACTGTGAGTGTTTGAAACCAAAACCATGTATCTATCGCCCCAGGCATGTACAGGCAGGAGCAAGACAGAGTCTCCCTGCAGCGGTAGCAAAAGGGGATAAAGGAGAAGGAATGGCCTCTCCAAGGTGGGGCCAAGGGCCTCCGAAGATGATGCCTGAAGGGCCTCGCCCAAGAGGCCCCAGGTTTTCTAAAATGGATCTGGATCTTTCATTATGTTTAAGGGAAATAACTTTTTAGAAAGAGAGTATTTTCTCTCTCCACTGGAGGCAAATAGTTGTCAGAAAAATAATTTAATGAATTATGAATATAGTGTTCAAAATATAGTAGTGTCCTTTTATTTGGCCTTAGTGTTCTACATATTTTAAAATCAATGGAATGGAAGCCTGTATTTTGACAGTATCAATGAAATCCTAGAAAATGCAGGTTTCTATAAGATGTCTCAAAATATGCTACCATGTAATGACATATATGTATAATGTTTTTATTTAAAATTTTGAAATATTACTGGTATGTACATAATAATTTAGGTATAGACTATTTTAAATTCCTATGACTATTTTGTTGAGAAGTCAGATTCTATTGAACAAATCGCCCCCTTCCTTCTCATGCCCTTCACTTTATATAAGCCATAAAATCTTTAATTTCAGGAGCAATGTCCTCTTCGTAACAGTAGTTTCAGAGAGATCAAAACTTAATAAATGTTTCTTAATATTTATTAATGGCTGGTTTCATTTTGGTTGGGCCCTTTTGTCAAATACTGACTATCTAAAATAGAATTATAGCCAGATTTATGCTAATGAAAATATTTTTAATATCACATTTTCTATAAAATGCATTTTAAAATAGTATGTTTACTAGCCCTAAGCATAATTTATATTTGAAGCTTTTGATAATGCTTATAACACTTGATATTATGTCAATCTATTTGGTAGTTGGTTATCTCTTTCCATTACAGTTTTACAGAAATATTATTTTCATACTATGTTGTGTCAGGCAGGTTGTGCGTATAAATAAACTTCCCTTTTCAAATTTTTTAAAATATTGACTAAACAAACATGACATTGAAGAACGTCATGACAAATGCATTTTTCAATCTTTTAAATTTATAAAAAATATTGTATCAGTTTATCTCCAAAAAGTTTCCAAGCCTTGGCAAAGACTATTTTTCACTTTAAAATTTATGGATACAGTAGAAAATAGGAGATATTCTAGAGATCATAATTTCTCAGCCATGTTAGAAGAATAACTAAGCGATTAAGAAATTAAAATACTAAGAAACCATATACCAAAATAGCAAAAGTTTGGATCAAATTTTCACTAGAATATGTTCTTCTTTAAAATTTAAAATTTCTAAAGATGTTTTAATTTTCAAAAAATTGAAACATACATGCAAGATAAATAAAAATGTAAAAAGGAGCTACAGATTTTTTTAAATGCGCTAAATTTACCAACTCATTTTGTAATTACCATTTATCTTTAAAAGTATCATATCAGTATATTTTATAATTTTCATTTGAAAATAAGTGTATATGAGTTAAACATTTTGGGCAATTATAGGTGGTTCAAAAGGAAAGTCATAAATAATATATGCT
>PVIY010003382.1:91686-114133 GCA_004026745.1 Myrmecophaga tridactyla
ATACTCTTATGTCTTGTTTTAGGTAAAAAAAAAAAAAAGAAAAAACAGAACAAAACAAATATATATATATATAATATCCAGGATATATATATATATTTTTATAATACATATATATTAGGTTTGTTTGTTTCATTCGCAATCCTAAATCATGTCAGAACTCTCAAGTTAGGAAAGAGAGGATGGTATATATTGACAAGCATATTAACAGAAAAAAGACAACGAACAGAGACCAAGGGAACAGGAAAATTACAAAACACAGAAAATAACACTCCCAAACTAAATCTGTGGAGCCATTTGGGGTCAGAGTATAAGTTTAGTATTGGGTAACTACTATTATACAATTCTTGATAACATGCAATAATAATTTTTTTTAGTAAAATAGTAATTCAAATTTTTGACACTAAGCCATGAAAAATATACTAGCGTATGTTTTATTGATATTATTGTGATAGTAGGTACATACTTCCATCCCACGCTGAGGAAAACAATTGTCCTAAGGCCCACCAATCACTATGTGGGAAATTCAGTTTTTTTAATTCAGTTTATTCATTTAAGTAAGAGCTGCAGAGAAGTGATGTTTTACTACATATTGAACAGAAACATAATGATTTCTGTTGTTCTCTGAGATAGTACAATAACTGCTTTGAAAGAACAGTTTCAAAGTGAAAAGAGCTTACTTTTGATATGAAGAGTGGCTAGATGTCAATTTCCAGCTTTGCCTCCTTTGTGAGCTTTTGAACTTAACATCTCTAAACTCAACTTCTGCATCTATAAAATGTAGATAACCCTAACTATCTCACTTAACACTTACAGGAGTAAAACACGTTGTCTACAATGCCAGATTTCCATTAGCTGTACAAGAAGGGTGCACTTGCCTTTTTTTTCTTTCCCTCCATCTTGCAATTTTCACCTAAAACTGTAAGAGAAACTGATTTGCATAACATAGAAAATGGGAACACTTAACATTTAGAACATGTTAAAAATCTAGATAGCTTCTCTTTGAAATAAACCAGTCTGTCCATTTCAGAGTACAAATAGCAATCATTAACCCTTACATTATTTATGGTAACTCTTGCATTTAAAAAATTACGCAGATTCATACATTGCACATATTGGTTAGTGTATTTATCTTCCAAGATGTTCCCCTAAACTGCTGGTTTCTCTAAAATTTCTCTAAAATTCATGCACTTTACAGGGTTTCCTAAGGTGGGACCTGGCCTCCTCCACAATTTTAAGGGACTAAACAGGTCAAAAGGGAAAGGAGGGCAGTGCAATGTTGGTGCAGTGGCAGAATTCTCACCTGCCATGTTGGAGACCTGGATTCGCTTCCCAGAGCCTGCCCATATTAAAGAAAAAAGGGAAAGGAGGAGCATGGATGTGATCAGATACTATACAGAGAGATAACAATGTTTTAAGGCAGTATTCTAAGAACAATCTGAACACAGTTCAGGTGAGAGAAGGATAAAGAATAAAAGTTTGTAAACATTTTGGAAGTAAAGAAATGTGGAAATGAACATTAAAGGGAGGGTTATTTTCATTGAAACACACGCAAAAAATTAGATATTAAAAGCGGTTTTTAGGAAAACAAATCTGAATTTTAAGAAGTAAGCCATTCACCAACATGCATTGAGATTTATTAAACATTCTGGAAGGCAACTTCCTATTTTTCAAGATGTCTAAGCTTTCAACAGTACATGTGAAAGCAAGGAAAGAACAGTTTTGGTTTCAAAAGACTGGATTTGCTACAGAGGGCATACGAAAAAGCAATGAGAAACTAGATCTTTCAGTACAACAATAATTTTAAAGATTTTTCCCTACATAGATTATACATAGAAGTAGAGAAAATGAGTTTGTGTTCTAGAAAATTAAAATGGCAGCATCTCATTCCTCTCCTCACTTCTATCATATATAAATTGTTTATAAAGCAATATTAAAGAAAAAAAGGAATAGTAACATTATCAATCACCAATCTGCTTATGCTAGTTCCTTGTACCTGTAGTCCAACTGTCAAGTCTCATATGTAACTCTGCAAATATGTATTCAGGATCCAGGATATTATTTCTACCACTGTTAACATAATAATAATTAAGCATACAACACTTTTTATTTCAATAGGTATTTCCTCATTATGCCCCAGAAAACAGGGGTTCTCAAGACTCATCAAAAGTGTATGTTTTATGCCTGAGAGAACAGATTTGCAGTATGTCTTAGCAAACAAGAATTTAAAGTCTCAACTCTAGCAGAGAATATTTTACAAATATCCAGGTTGTTTTAATGCGTACTTTATCAAGCACAAGTGACAAATGTAAGTAGTTCCAGAGACTCATCACAAACTAGCCAGAGGGCCAGTGTACCCTTACTTCAGCATCATCCCCAGTAGGACCACAGTCTATGGTGAAGTAAAATGGCACACAACTAGCTCAATCATACAGCGCTGAACTGCATTATCTCTTGGATGATCTTTGCTTCATTTGGTCATCAGCCCATATGTCATTCAAACAGTGCAATGCAGTACCTTTTTCACAAACAACACCATTTTGGAAATTCATTCTTTGGGATACAAGATTATTTCTAGGTATACTTTTCAATATTTGTACTGAGGTATAACACACATAAAATAAAATGCACAGATCTTTTCTGACAGTAAATTTTAACAACTGTATTCAACCACTACACAAATAAGAAATAGAACATTTCCATCACCCAAAACTTTATTGATCGCTTCCATTCAATCCTTGGACTCCCCACCACATGAGGGAAGCATTTCTGACTTCCATTATCTGCAAGAATTTTGTATGTCTTTGGACACCATAGAACTGAGTCACTTAATACATACTTGTTGAGCATATGTAAAACCACCTTTGTGAAATGCAATGCTTTGATAAAATTTACTCATGTTGTGTTTCGGTGGTGTTTGCCTGTTTGTTTCCGTTTGCTTTTTTTTTTATTGCTGACTACGAGTCATTGTATGCATACTCCCAAATCTGCCAAAATACTCTCCAACCCTGCTCCATTTTATATTCCCATGAATAATCCAGTTGCTTCACATTATTGCCAACATTTAGTGCTGTCAGTCCTATTTCATCCATTCTAGTGGGTGTGAAATGGCATCTGACTGGGGTTTTATATTTGCATTTTCCTGATGATGAATTATGTTGAACATTTTCTCTTTTGCTGTTAACCATGTGCTATTGGATATATCTTTTGTGTTGTGTCAGCTCAAGTTTTTCCTCACATTTTTTGGTTGCCGTACAGATTTGTAGGGATTCTTTAAATATTCTGAGTATAAATCCTTTGTCTAAAATATGTACTGGAAGTATTTTTCCCCTCTAGACCACTTGTTTACCCATTTTAATAGAGATATTTGTTAATGGACATTTTTATCTTATTATATTTTATTTTTTAAATTGTCATATTGTAAATAGGCTTTGGTTGGTGCAGTCAAATGAGTTTCAATACATATGTAGATTCTGGTAACAATCAACCAGTCAGCGTACAGAGGGATCCATCACCACCCCAAATTCCCCTATTCTTCACTTTTTATAAAATCCTCGATTGCTATTAACCCTTGCCAACCACTGATCTGTTGCCTTTCACAGGATATCATATGAATGGGGTCCTCTCATATGTAATGAGATTGGCTTCTTTTGTTCGGAATAACGTCACTGAGTTCCATCCATGTTCCTGTCTGTATCAATTGTGGATCCCTTTTTATTGCTGAGTAGTATCTCACCACAGGAAATTTATCCATTCACCCATTGAAGGATATTTGGTTATTTCCAATTTTTGAAGATTTTCAATAACTGCCATAAACATTTGTGGGCAGCTTTTAGTGTAAACATACGTTTTCACTACCTAGATTAAATTCCTAGGAGAGGGATTGCTGGGGGGTCACATATGTTTAACCTTATAAATAACTGCTAAACTGTTTTCCAGGGTAGCTATCTGTTTTCATTCTTTCATCAGCAATGTATATAGGGTTCCACTTGGTCTGAATCCTAACCATTGGTTGGTATCGTTAAAGACTTTAAAACTGTTTATCTGTTTCTGTTTGTCAAAGCTGCCAGGATGCAAAATATCTGAAATGGAATGGCTTTTATAAGGAGATTTATTAAGTTACAAGTTACAGTTCAAAGGCTGTGAAAATGTTCAAAATAATAAGAGGATACCTTCTCTCAAAAAAGGCTAATTACTTCTAGGGGTTTCTCTGTCACATAGGAATGCACATGGTGACATCTGCTATCCAGTTATGGGTTCTGGGTTCAACCAGCTCTCTTAGTTTCTTCTGCATCTCCTGACCTCTGTGTGCTCTCCAAAATGTCCCTCTCTTAAAGGACTCCAGGAAACAGATTAAGATTCACCTTGAATAGGCAAGGTCTCATCTCCATGGAAACAGCCTAATCAAAAGACCCCACCAAACAGTGGGTGTGAATTTTGCTCACACCCAAGCAGGTGATTCCTTGCCAACCAGCTTTGCCTGACTTTGGACTAGCTCTGGCCCCCAAACCAAGCAATGTTCTTGACCATTCAGAGGGCTGCAACCAGACCCTCTCCAAAGAAGTCAGAATCTCAGTCTTGCAGATCGACCCTTCATCACCTGCCATTTCCAAGTTTGTACCTTCCTTGAGTACTGTCCTTGGCCCTGAGGGTATTTTGTAGAGTTTTAATTCATTCAAAGTTAATTGTTGTGAATAACTGAAAATTCTTCACATTAAAACTTCTCCATTCAAATTACTCTATGATTCCTGTCTTCTAATTGGACCCTGAATTATACAAAAGTGTTACCTTCTCTTTTATTTCTGAGTTTGTGTAGAATTAATTCCTTCTGGAAAATTTGATAGGATTTTTTGGAAGTCAACTGGGCTTGGAATTTTTGTGTGGGAAAGTTTTTGGTTATAAATACACCCTTTAAATATATGTAGACATTTAAGATGTACTTTTTTAAAGAAACTGTTTTTTTTTAACATGGGCAGGCACCAGGAAGTGAACCCAGGTGCCTGGCATGGCAGGGGAGAATTCTGCTACTGAACCAACATCACACCACTCAAGAAACACATTTTTTTAATAATATATTCATTTTATCTGATTTGTTTAGTTTATTGGTATATGGTTTATCATGGTATGTGCATATTCAATTTTAATGTCTGTTGCATCTGTTGTGATGTCTCTGTTCCTCATATTGTGTTTTCTCTTTTTTCCTTGAACCATCCTGCTAGAAGTTTATAATTTGCATTAATCTTTAAAAAAACACAACTTTTAGTCGTCATTCATTTATCTTTTGTTTATATGATTATTATATATAGTAATAGTTTAAATAATTTCTGCCCTTCTATTTTTCATGTCCATTTCTCTAGCTTTAATTTCCTTTTCTTTATTTAGCTCTTATAAATGAAAGCTTAGATCATTGGTTGTAGACATTTCTTATTGTCCAATATAAGCATTTACATTTATAAATATCTTTCTAAGGATTGATTTAGCTACATCCCAAGTATTTTGTCTTTTCATGATCTTTATTTCAGATTTTCTAAAAATTTACCTTGTAGTTTCTTTTTTGATGCTTGTGTAATTTAGAAGGGCACTGTTTGTTCTCCAGATATTTGAGGGTATTCTAGATTTCTTACCGTTTTTAATTCTATTTTAGTGTAATTATATTCATAGAATATAGACTATACGATGTCAACTGCTTGAGATTTTTATGGCTCAGTATATCGTATATCTTGATTAATGTTAAATTTATATTTAGAAGGAGTATTAACTTGCCTTTGTTGTGTTTGTTGTTTTATAAACCTCAATTAGGTCTACTTTGCCAATTTTGTTGTCCCCATGTTCTAAATTTTTATTGACTTTTGTCTACTTTTATGTAATTTACCAAGATTTTAAAATCACAAACTATGGTATATCACTTATTTCTCTCTTTAGTCTTGCCATTATTTTTGCTTCAGTATTTTGAAGCTCTGTAATTAAATATGGTTTCTTGAAAAAGTAATTATTTTATCATTTTCAAATATAGATTTTTTTCTATATAATACGCTGTTCTGATGTCTTCTGATATTGGTCTATCATTATGATTAGTCTAGTATCATGTTTACAGTTTTTATGGCACAAATTTTCTACCTTTTACTTTCTATCTTAAATTTAAGTTGTATTATTATTTTTTTTCTTTTTGGCATGGGCAGGGTCTGGGAATCAAACCTGAGTCTCTGGCATGGCAGGCAAGAATTCTGCCACTAAGCCACAATTGCACTGCCCTAAATTGCATTACTTTTAGTAGCATTTAGTTGGATCTTGAGTTTATATTTAATTTGAAAATATCTTAATTGGATACTTGAGTTTATATTTAATTTGAAAATATTTTAATTGGAGCCTTTAGTCAATTTACATTAATTACAATTACTAACATACATGGGCTTAAGGCACATATTTTGATATTCTTCAGTTCCACTTTTTCTGTCTTCTTTTGTGTGAATTGTCTACCATATGGTAATTCATTTTATCTTCTGACTTGACTTTAGGCTCTGCCTCTTTGATAGGTTTTTAGTGTAGCAATTAGCATCTTTAAGTTTATTACTGTATCTTCAAATATTATCCTAAATCACAGTGTACAAATCATGCACGAATATTATTCCACTTACTACTTTCCCACTTCTATGATCTGTGTCTTATATTTTCCTTTTGTAAATGTAACAAAGCCCTTAATATCATTATCAAGTTTGTTTTAGATAGTAAATAGTATTTTAAAGAATTTTTATATATTACATAATGTTCATAGATCATATATATGTACATATACCTAAATTATGAATATGTATCTTATCAGTTTATTTTGTTAGTGGGAAAGTAACTATCTTTTAGTAATGTTCACTTTCTAAAAGTGCATAGAAGTCTAAAAATTGAAAGGCTGTACAAGGTACACCATTAAGATCCACAAAGGTCTTCTTTATTTACCAGGGAAGCTCTAAGAGAACACCTTTAAGATATTTATGAGTACAATGAGGCAAGTACATCTATCTTCCTGAAGTCTGAACAGTGGGTTTTACAGCCATATCACTGAGAGTTTTACTCTGAGACTATGATTTATTAATAAATTTGATATTTGAGAGGCTTTTGCCAAACAAGGCTAAGAATGAGATACAGCTTTATTTTCAAACCCAGGATTTTCCTTCGATAGATTTCCTCTAAATTCTGCTTGAAAACTGAAAATTCACTATTTTGTTTTTTTCTCAGCTCTCTTTATGCATATTTTATCATATGGAGCTAAAAGAAGCAATTTGTCATCTTCAGCATTCCACTTGACAATCTTCTTAGCCAAAATCTCTAGAACTTGAGGTATATTCCTTACTTACTCTTTACCAGCAACAATTTTACCAAACTTTCCTTCACTACCTAATCTGGTTCACGTTTTCTCCAGTTTGCAAAACCAATTTCCTCACTGTCCTCCAAAGCTTCCTAACAGTTTCCATTAACAATAGCAGCTGTTGGGATAGAGTCGACAAATTCAATTGCCCAGTTTGAATTGACTGATTTGTTCATCAGTTAGCTTTTTAGAGCTTATCTTCTACAAAGTCGCACAGTAAGTGCATAAAGAATGTGATGAGCTAACAAACGAATTAATATCACCTGAGGTAGAAGTGTTAAGTGCTGAATATGAAGATGTATGGGTAAAGTTTCCAGTGGACTTCAGAGGAGAGAGAGTTGTGCCATTTTGTTTTTCTTGTTTTTGTTTCATTTTGCTTTACATTTTATCATCTGGCTGGACTTAGACTTGGACATGCAAACAGCTGGGGACAACATTGCAAGTCAGCAGAGAAGTTATATTAGCAGAGACACAGAAGCATGTTGAAAACACTGAATCAATTGCTTTGAGTAGATCATAGGCATGGGAGGGGCAGAAAGAATGAGAAATAATGCAGGAAAAGCTATGAATATCAGGTTAATTATTTGGAAATATTTTCTTATAAGAAATGCAAAGATGATGTTATTGTTGTTGTTGTTTTTAATTAGTTTTAACTTGTGTTTATGAAGATTAATCGAAAAGTGCAGGGTGGACCAAAGAGGCAGCAATGGAGCAGGCCATCTGTGAGGAGCTCTGGCTCTATTTCAGGAGCAATGTTTGAGGATCTGTAAAAGAGTATTTGCAGTGGGGATGGTGGAAATGGAAAGAATGAGAAAGATCAAATAGAGTATTAATCAAGCTTTCCTTGTAATTCTTATATCTTTTTCTCACACTATTACTATCTTCCCATTAAATAAGCAATTCCTTACCATGTATAATTTTGCTAGAACTATAGCAAACATTGTACATAATTAGAATGTGGTTGATACATTTGACTATCTGTAGTAAAAATGTAAATATAAAAGCAGTTTCAAAATACTTCTTGGTTTTGCAAAGCTACTTTGCTGAAAAGATTTGTCAGTCAGTTTACAGTTATTCAATTGCGAATGAGTTTCTTGAGAAAGCAAGACTCATATCAAGGAAATGGTAGTTGAAGTCTTGTAGCAAACACTGCTGCATATTGTTGACTGGACTCAAAATGCAATTAAGCATGGTCTTGACTTCTTCCTCAAATGCATTGTCACTCTAATGACATTAACTGTAAAGTCATCTTAGACAGTGTTGAAGTTATATTGCTTTTGCTGTTGGACATATTCAAAAGCTAAGACCATCTCAATTTATTTTAAACACATTTTATAAAAGCACATTTACTCAAATGCATTCCTTTTTATTTCTAGTTCTTCCTTACATACAATATTCTTACATAAAGCAAAGTAACTGTTCTTTTGCTTGTTGGTTTTTTTTTGTTGTTACCATGTTTAGTGGTAAACATCTCTTTAATTTATCAGTTCATTGACTTTAGCTTTGATTCCTTCCACCTTTTAATCCAATACCTGAAAAACTGATCATTTATCTTTATCTGTTTAAAGATAAATATCCTATGGGTATAACTATTCCAAAGGTAGGAGACTATCTCCGCAATAGTTGGTATAACAATAAAATAGAAATAACAGTAAGTTTGGTTTGAATCATATAGATTTAAAAATGCAACAATTATATCATAAAATGCAGCAAGGGCTGAAAACATATTTTTCTAATTGGATTGGCATGAATTAAATGATTTTGGAAAAGCAAGATAGTTTCTTTTGTGAACAGAACATATAATACTTTTTAAAAATAAATGAGTTCATTTGGAAAGATAAGCATGAGTTTAAAATATTTTATTTTTCCCAAACCATTAAGAACTGATGATATTTATTTGCCTGGTAGGTATAATTTGAGTATTTCTTTAAAAAATGGTCTTTGAGCGCTTTGAAAAGAATTTTCTATGTAAATATTCTTTTATTTTCCTTTCTTTTTCTCTCAGATATGCCATTATTAGAGTTCATGTCTAAATTACCCTAAAATTCTTAAGCCTAAAAGCTACATGAATATGTACCGACTATTGTGAATGGAAGACAAAAGAGAAAAATAAATGAAGTACTGGAAATCATCCCAAATGATATATTTAAAGAATAATAAAATTTGGAAAATAAAGTCAGTACTGATGCTTACTTGGCTAAGGATCTGGAGCTTGGAAATATGAAATAAAAATTATCTAAGCCAAATGACAAAGTATCTAAAACTAAAGGAAGCACTACAAGCATGTGTAAATGACATTTTTTGATGAGTGACATTTTAAGGAAAGTAGAAATGCATACTCTTCTTTATAATGTGAGATAGATTAAATGCTTAAGATTTAATTACTCTGATAAAGTACAGAGTATACCCAGCCACCTTGACTTGCCTTGAGACTGCTCAAGATTTTTTTTTCTCATGGCTCAGTAAAGCATAAACTCATAGATTTCATGGTTAAGGGAGCTTGAGATGAGACGCTGGTTGCCTGCATTTAGTCCTGCCACTTCTTATCGGACCATCTGCTGTCACCTCAAAAAGCCAAGACTGTATAATCTTGGTAAACACACAAACCATTCCTGCATTTAATTTCTGTTGGAAGGAAGACCCTATTATGTGTATTGATTTAGAAGTGTCACTACCTTCTTTTGATGAATTCTAAGTACATTATAGCTACTGAATGCCTTTCCATGAACATAATATTAAGTCTTAAAGTATTTACTCCAAACTTCTTACATAAGTGCTTAATAAAGATCATGGTCCTAAAAGGAAATCTAATTCATATAAAAGCCTGCCTATGGATTTTATTCACCTTCTGGATTTAAGTAGCGTTTGTCATCTATGGATCCAAATGTGCTGGAACTGGCACAGAGTTCATGCTGAACAGAAGTAAGGATTAAGTTGAGACCAGCAATGGAATTTGGAACTCCTGAAGTACTCTTGGCGAAAGACTTGATTGCACCTGACCACTGGGGCGAGTGTGCGCCCTTGCAGGTGGGTTAATAAGGGTGTTATGGCATGTTGAAGGCAGGCGGGGTGGGGATGGGGAAAGCAAAAAGGGATAGGTAATAATAGCTCAGGGAGAAGGAAGTTTACAGAGGTTGTACCTGTTCTCAAATCTTCAGCTGCAGATTTTATTTTACTTCATTCTCAATTTTCATAATGTTTAAACTCTACAAAAATCTGTAAATAATAACACATGCTTCTAAGAATGTTCTCAGTTGATTTTTTTTTTCATGGAATTAGTTCCTTTGCATGCAAAATGTACCTTACAGAAAGAAATAGTGAATTTTTCCTTTCCAGAGCTTGGGCAGAACCAGGTAATAAAGCTCACTTATATATTGATAGCAGAGATATGCAACAAGCTCAGCAAAAAATAAATACCAGTTAGACTGGGTTTTCTTTATAGAAACAGGTTGATAGGGAGGAAGGAAGTAGAAGGCAATTTCTTAACTCTTAATTTGTTACATATCAGATGGCATAGTTTAGATAAACTAAAAGGTATACCATGGGCTTCTTCTTCATTAACAACAAATATTTTTAAACGGCTATCAGAGTTGAACACTGCTAGATGCAAGAGCCTCTGCACCGATGGTGTTTTAGCAAGGAATTGAGAAGATTATTTTGTACCAAATAGAACTCTTGCAATGCATTATTTTAATGAGAAATATTTAATCTTATACATCATGAAGGTTTTTTATTATGTTTTGTTTTTGTTTGAAGAGAGAGTGGGATATGGATTGAAAAGGCAATGACTCTGGTCTTTGAAGGGTTAACTTTCCTCCTAACTGCTGTTATACTAAAAAATAAAGGAACACCCAGTTTCCAA
The DNA here is from genome assembly GCA_004026745.1 of Myrmecophaga tridactyla. Lineage (NCBI taxonomy): Eukaryota > Metazoa > Chordata > Mammalia > Pilosa > Myrmecophagidae > Myrmecophaga > Myrmecophaga tridactyla. The sequence goes on from PVIY010003382.1 coordinate 102,903, forward strand.
TATGTGCTTTGAAACTGATTTTCCTCGAGTTCTTTAATCCCCTTAGTATGATTTGTAATATTTATACAAAAAAGTAAAATATGTGATGCTAGTTACCAGGAATTAATCTGGTTGTTTAAAACATTGACTAGTTATTCTCTAGCTTTAGAAATCATATTATACTTGTCAGCTTCTGAAGAGATGGGACTATAGAATTATAGTTTACCCTGTCAGAGACCAAATAGCCTATAAGATATGTCATGGTGTTAACCAATATGGCATTTATGTATGGTCCTACTTCTCCCTTATTAGGAGCCAAGAATTGCACTCATCTATGGTATCACATAGAGAAGACATAGCTTTTGCTGTATAATTTTTTAGCCAATTCCCATGGGATGCCTGAACTCCAGTTCAGAAACTCAGCTCCTGAAACTGGCAAACAGAGCATTGGAAATTCTTATAGCCTAATGTAAAGCTGCAAGTCTTTTTCTGGAATAAAAGTTAATTTCATGAGGGTTTCCCCTCAACTATGGAGGAGTAAGCTCCTCACAGACTAATCCTACACTATGCAACTATAAATGAGCAAGGGGAAAAACAAACAAACAAACAAACAAAAAAACTGAGGAGCTTGGAGAATAAACAAAAATAGGAAGAGTTGAGGAGAGCATTGTAATGTAGAGGGAACAATTACAAAGGGTGAGTTTCCCCTTATGCACATCTGCCCTGAGCCTGGACCATAATTGTGGTACAGTGTGTTCTGGCTAAAACTCTGAGAGAAATCCCACTCTCTCTCTGGCCTGAGGAACCAGGGTCTGGTTGTTAAGATAATAGGGCTACCAGAGGGTAAGACAGAATCTCGAAAGAAAGCATTTTCAAATTCCATTTGTAAACTCTGCATATAAACTTGGTCCAAGTCTCTGGGCATTCTTTGAAACATGCATGCATAGGAGACACCAGATAAAGTTACAATAAATTAACTGAGATTTGAGCCTCACTTTCCACAGGTAGGACAGAATTTGCAGTTTGAGACTAACTAAATTGCCCACTTAAAGAAACAATTTGTAAACATATATAATAGAATTCAGTCTACACAGCATAATGTCTAGAAAGGCTGGAATCTAATACAAAATAACTCAATATATGAAGAAGTAAGGAAATACATTTATTTTTCAAGGTAAAGACAATCAATAGAAGCCTATCCTCAGATAATAATGATGTTAATGTCAAATAAGGACATCAAATCAGCTATTATAATTTATATTCAATGATGTAAAGGAAAATATGTTTACAATAAGTAAAGAGATCATAAATCTCAGCAAAGAAATAGAAAATATGAAATTTTAGAATTAAAAAGTACACTATCTGAAGGCTTTATAGTAGAATGGAGATGACAGATCAGTGAACTTGAAGATATATAAATAAAAAGAAAATAATCTATCAAAAGATTAATAAATTTTTAATTGGAACACCAGAAATCTAATGGAGTAGAAAATGATGTATTGAATAAAATACAGTTGAAAATTCTGATAGTTGGTAAAAGACAAAACTTTACAGATTAAAAAACCTCAATAAAAAAAAACATCTCTTAAAACTCAGCAATAACTGGAGGTTAACTGAAGGTTTAAAAATGATTAGATCACAATACTCAAGGAGACGGAGGGATTAGGATATGAGGTGAAGAGTTTTATCTTTTTACTTTTTATTTCTTTTTCTGGAGCGATGCAAATGTTCTAAAAATGATCGTGATGATGAATACACAATTATGTGATGCCTTGGTGAGCCATTGATTGCATACTTTGGATAGACTGTATGGAGCATGAGGATAGCTCAATAAAAATATTTTTGAAGAGCTAATAAATATGAGTAGGCTTTAACATAAGTGAAAGGTAAAAAATTATAAGACTTATAAATGCTATACAGGAAAATGTCAAAAAAAAAGTCCTGTATCATCGGTAGCAACTTTTAATGTAAATGGATTAAACTCCCCAATCAAAAGGCAAAGATTGGCAAAACATATAAAAAATCAGGACCAAACTATATGCTTTCTGAAAGAGACTCACCTGAAAGTCAAAGATACGAGCAGATTGAGGGTGAAATGATGGATGGAAAAATGTGTCATGTAAGTAGAAACCAAACGAGACTGGGGTGGATATACTAATATTGGATAAAATAGACTTTAAGTCAAAAACAATTATGAGAGGCAATGATCATCATTATATACTGATAAAGGGGCAATTCAGCAAGAAGATGTAACAATTATAAATATAAATGCACCTAAGAACAGAGTGCCAAAATATATGAAGCACATACTGATAGATTTGAAAGGAGAGATTGATGGTTCAACATTATTAGAAGGAGACTTTAACACACCATCCTCAAGAGGGGATAGAACATCTAGTGAGAAGATCCATAAAAGAAGTACAAGTCTTGAATGATACTCTAAACCAACTAGAACTATCAGACACACATAGAACGCTGCACCAAATGAAAACAGAACACACAATCTTCTCAAGCACACATGGAGCATTCTCTAGGACAGATCATATGTTGGGTCACAAAACAAGATGCAAAAAAATTCAAAAATATTAAAATCATACGATGTATATTCTGACCACAATGGAATGAAGCTAGAAATCAATAACAGAGGAAGAAATGTAAAATTCCAAAGTATGTGGAAATTTAACAACATACTCTTAAACATGGGCTAAAGAGGAAATCAGAAGCAAAATCAGGAAATATCTTGAAGAAAATGAAAATGAAATAACATACCAAAATGTATGCAGTGAGGGTAGTGCTTAGAGTGAAATTTGTAGCCCCTAAATGCTTACATTAAGAAGGAAGAATGGATAGAAGTGAAGGCAGTTCATACGTGGGTTTATAAGTAATACTGCCATATTGGTGAACATAATTTAAAGGGGTTGAATAAAGTCATGTATCTTACTAATAACACTACAAATAAGACTACAAAAGTTCTTGCATGGACTACTTCATGGTATGAATCTTATACAAAGATTCAGTAAAAGAGGGGTATAGGGAAAAACTACTATTGCATGCCATGGTCTGTATTTAACAGGAACACATCAACAGTGCCACAGCAATACCAGGAATAAATAATTAGGGGAGGAAATAGTTAAGGGGAGATTTGGATTTTCTATTTGAGGTGGGTGTGTTTATTGGTTATTTTTCTCTGGGGAGTGATGAAAATTGTCTACAGTTGAGAGTGTTGATTGTACAGCTGAGTGAGGATAATATGAGACATTAATTATTAACTTTGGACACTATACATGATGCCCAATAGATGGAGGTGGCTGATACATTGACTGAGAAGTAGAATGGTGACCACATATGATGGAATATTGTGTGGCTACAGAAAAGAATGAAGTTGTGAGGCATGCAACAAGGTGAATGAACCTTGGGGACATTATGTGCTACAAAATAAGCCAGAAACAAAAGAGCAAATATTATGTGGTCTCTTACAGAAAATACTTATAACTGGTGGCTAGATTTTAAGCTCTTATAGCAGTTACATTTAGTCCAGAGCTGTAAACGTTATTTCTGGATTTTGAGAGGCTGTGCTACATGTGCATAACCTGTTATCTACCTGGAACTTTGGCTACATGCAAGACACCTAAAGCTCAGAGTTGGAGTTCTCCAGAGTTTCAGTTCAGAGCATTCTGAAAGTCACCATTGCCGCATAGAACAACTGTTAAAGAAATTCAAAAAGAGATCAGGTTTCAATTAGAAATAATAATGAAGCCAATCATGTTGGGACTGAGGTAAATAAGAATATAGGGGTAAGGATGACGTCTGCATATTAGAACTTCACCTACTGTATGAGAACAAATGAAGGGAGGTTTATTTTGTCTCAAACCTAAATTTTCTGTAACACATAATCTAACTCAACCTATTTGGATAGATCATTTAAGCAACCCAAACACATGGAGCCCAGAATGGGAATGAGGGCTCAAAATTCTGCATAGCTTAGTATTAATGTTTTAATGCATTTAATACAATGCAAGGACACATCCAAGAGTATTTTGGGAAGATAATTAAAAACCATTAGCAAATTCCCTTGAAAGATAGGAGGAAGAATATGGAATTATTAGCTTTATCACAAGGGAAACCACTGATACTGTCTTGAATATTAGGGACTCCCAAGTCAATAAGCCATGCCTTTGATCTTGAGGCTTGCTCTTGTGAAGTTTATTTCTGTAGTGGAGAAGCATAGCCGAACTACAGTAATGCCTAAGAGTTACTTCCAGAAAACCTCTTTTGTTTCTCAGATATGGCCTCTCTCTCTCTAAGCCTAATTCTACAAGGAGAATCTTTAACCATCCCTTTCCCCATGTGGAAGATTACATTCAGAGGTGAAAGTCTCCTCTGAGTCTCAAGGGACATGACTCCCAGGAATGAACCTCATCCTGGCACTGTGGGGTTGAAAAAAACTTTCTGACCAAAATGGAGAAAATAAATGTAACAAAATAAGATTTCAGAGGCTAAGAGAGCTCAAACAGGGTTGAGAGGCTCTTTTGGAGGTTACTTTTCTGCTAACTTCAGCTAGATATTGCTAATTAGCACATTTTGCCAAACCCCAATGAAAACCACTACTGTTAACATTAAAGAACACCTAGGACTCTGTCTGAGACTCTACAAAGGTTCCATGTGCTATGATTACCTTCCAGAAACTGACAACCCCTAGATGGGTTCCTAGGTCAGATAGGTCCTGAAACCCGGAGGGGCCAGCCTCTCCAGAATGTCAGTGTGCTATTTTGAAATGATGTATGTATCCTAGAAAACCCATGTTTTAATCCTAATCCCATTTTGTAAAGGCAGCCATTTCTTCTAATCCCTAATCAGCCTTGTATGTTTGAAACTGTAATTAGATCACCTCCCTGGAGATGTGACTCAATCAAGATTGGTTGGTAAACTAGATTAGGTGGAGACATGTCTCCACCCATTCAGGTGGGTCTTGATTAATTTACTGGAATCCTATAAAAGAGGAAACATTTTGGAGAAAGAGAGATTCAGAAAGAGCAGAGAACAACATAGCCACAAAAAGCAGAGAGGACCAGCCAGCAACCTTTGGAGATGAAGGAAAATGCCTCCTGGGAGCTTCATGAAATAGGAAGCCAGAAGAGAAAGCTAACAGATGATGCTTTGTTCACCATGTGCCCTTCCAGCCAAGAGAGAAACCCTGACTGTGTTCACCATGTGCCTTCTCACTTGAGAGAGAAACTCTGAACATCATCGGCCTTCTTGAACCAAGGTATCTTTCCCTGGATGCCTTTGATTGGATATGGCTATAGATTTGTTTTAATTGGACAATTTCTTGGCCTTAGAACTGTGAACTAGCAACTTATTAAATTCTCCTTTTTAAAAGCCATTCTGATTCTGGTATATTGCATTCCAGCAGCTAGCAAACTAGAAAAATCAGCTAGTTCCATCCTCCTTCCATATTATCTATATTCCTTTCCAACATGAAAAAGTTACAATAGGCATATCCCAAACACTCCTAAAGATTGGAAGAAGAATCAAAGGAAATGACAGGACTTAATCAACAAGTATGACCGCTGAATCATTACATTGATATTTCTTTAAGTCTCCAGTGTTTTAGAGCAGCTAGAAAGAAAAAGCTACAGTTGTGGAACTGTAATTCATACCAAACTCTGAAATCTGTTCTACAACTACTTGTTACAATGTACTTTGAAATTCATTGCTTTTTATATATGTTATATTTCACAATAAAATGTTTTTTTATTCAGTAATAATTCTAAATATGGCAGACTTCTTCCACTGATATATAAATCATACCTCAAGAAAGTTGATAACCAAAAATGTAAAACCTTGAGCACTTTTTCTTACTCATACAGGAGAAAGAATTAAGCCATTTGAATGACTTGATAGCATGAGGATGAAATATTATATCATTCTACATTGATATTGTCTAATATCCTTCCCTCATAAATAAACTAAGCACAAAGATTGTGTGAAGTCCTATGCTCAATACTGTGGGGGAACCCTTCTCCTCAAATCCTGTACACCAACTAGTGAGGGAGCTAGAAATAATTATACCACAAGAAAGTAAGAGATGGAAACAAAATTACCTAGAAGAGTTCTGGGAATATGTCAGAATAGGATAGGTCAAGTTTACCCCTGCTCCAAGGAACAGCTAAAGAAGTGATGGAAGCCAACTGAGACAGTGATTCCAGGGTGTAAGCGGCCTGGGAGGGTCTTTAACACCACATAGGGAGACCCGGGTTGCAAAGGCTGAAGAACTGAGATGCAGAGAACTGGAGACCATCCCAGCTGGTGCAAACAGCCTAATGTTCCCCTTTCCAAATGGGAGCCCAGAGCCCTCAGAGGAGACAGGGACTAGAAAGTAAGCCAAGCTGCATTCCTTGAATGCACTACCCTCACTGGTGTAGCCCCATGACCCATGACTCACCCCACACCTCATGCACCTGAATCCTGTCACCCAACCCCATTCCCCATGCTCCAAGCACCTCAGCCCCATCACCCACTCCCACACATACCCACCCCTTATCCCCACCCCAAGCGTGTGCACACCTGCCCCAAACCAACGCACCTCTCCTCTGCAAATAGAATCTAACACCCCTCCCAAGACCCACCTCCCCTCCCTGCCCCTTACAGGCAGTTGCCAGCACAAAAAGGCATCGGCATTTACCTTCTTACCCATGCAACACCCACCCCCAACCCATACAGTCATGCAATCTCACCCTGCCCCCTTAAGCTATGTATATATGTACATCAGTTTACAGCCCTATCAGATTTGTGCACACACGTGACCACCAGTCATGTCTCCAGCTTTGAGTAAAAGCAGCCAATCACACCTGCTCCAGCCTACACAGGTTCAACTCCAGCCTGCTGCCCCTGAGCTCTGTACATGCACACAAGAAGGCCCCACTCCCTAGAACAGAGCACACCCCCACACCTGCACAAATGCAGAACCACAACCTCCCCACCACTGGGCACCCATGCATTCGTGTACTGACTGACTTCTTGACAATTGCACCCCAACCCACTGCCCCAGAAATGTGCACACTTGCTCCACCCCCCAGCACAAGTGCCCTGCTCCCACACCTGGCAGGTGCTGATGGGTAAATCTGTGCTTCACAGCCCCTACACTGCACATGCATGCCCACCCGCTCCAACTGCCTCCACAGTGCACTCGTGCCAGGGCACCACCCACCCAACATCACTCCCACCCACCCATGCCCTGCAATCCTGCTGACCTGTGCCTGTCCTTAAAGACTCTCACATATGCATCCAGGGACTTCTGGACCACTCCCCTACCCCGCACCTGCCCACATCCTGCCCACCCAACTTCTCTGTGCCACCTACCCTCCACCCAGAATGACCCCCATTCTCCACACACCCACCCACATCCTACCTGCAGAAACCTTGGGCATCCACACATCCTCCCCATCTGTCTCCCACCTCACTCTACCTCTGTGTTTTCCATGTCACACCCTGCTCCTGTGCTCCAAGTTCTGCCTGCGCTGCACCCCAGACCTTCACTCCTGCACTGCACCTCCACATCTCTGCGACCTGCACCCAATGCTCACAGGCACCAGCACAGCATCCCCAATCTGTGCCTGTACCTGTGTTGCAACACATCACCACACTGGTGTACCCTGCGCTGTGCGTCGCAGCCCCTTCCACATCCATCCTGCATTTACAAAGCTTTGTTCTACTGAAGGAAATTGTGGTAGTTAGATTCAGTTGTCAACTTGGCCAGGTGAAGGCACCTAGTTCTGTTGCTACGGACATGAGCCAATGGTATGTGAACCTCATCTGTTGCTAATTACATCTGTAGTCGGTTAGGAGGCATGCCTGATGCAATGAATGATGTTTGACTTAATTGGCTGGTGCTTAAATGAGAGAGCACAATGTAGCACAGCCCAAGGAGCTCGGCATTCCTCATCTCAGCACTCGCAGCTCAGCCCAGGCCTTTGGAGATGCAGAAAGAAGTCACCCCGAGGACAGTTATTGAACCCAGGGGCCTGGAAAGAAGGCCAGCAGAGACCATCCTGTGCCTTCCCATGTAAGAAAGAACCTCAGTGGAAAGTTAGCTGCCTTTCCTCTGAAGAACTAACAAAATAAATCTCCTTTTATTAAAAGCCAATCCAATTCTGGTGTGTTGCATTCTGGCAGCTAGCAAACTAGAACAGAAAATCAACTTCCAAATTTAACCTATCAAGATATTTACATGCCATGAAGACAACAGAAGATCATTAAGCATATCATGATGCAGACAGATAGAGCCAAGACTAATGACCAAATTAAAACAATGGAGGAGACACAGGCTTTGGAATAACTAATCAAAGATGTACATATAAATCTACTAAATAAAATATAATGGTATGGCTAATGACATAAAAGAGATCAAGAAGACACTAGAAGAGCATAAAGAGGAATTTGAAAGAATAAATAGAAAATAGCAGATATCACAGAGATTAAAGATGCTGTAGTCCAAATATAAAACATACTAGAGACATACAACAGCAGATTTGAAGAAGCAGAAGAAAGAATAAGTTAATTAGAAGACAGGCTAACTGATTTTGAACAATGAAAACAGCAAATGTCAAAAAGATGGAAAAATTTGAACTGGATTGCAGGGAAATGATGGACAAAACAAAACACACAAACATAAGAATCATTGGTGTCCCTGAAGGAGAAGAGCATAGAAAAGAGCTAGGAAGATTAGTTAAACGAATCTTGATAGTGGGGGAAAACCTTCCCAACCCTTATAAAGGACATAAATATGCAAATCAAGGAAGCCCAATGAACTCCAAATAGAATAAATCCAAGTATACCTTCCCAAAGTCACATACTATTCAGTCTGTCAAATATTGAAGAGAAGCAGAATTCCTGAAAGGGACAAGAGAAAAACAACCTACTACATACAAAGGGAAACCACAAAAGACTGAGTTCAGACTATTCAGTTGGCATTTTGGAGGTGAGAAAGCAGTAATATGATATATTTAAGATCCCAAAAGAGAAAGGCCTCCTACCAAGACATCTGTATCGAGACAAATTTTCCTTCAAATATGACAGAGAGATTAGAATTTTAACAGACAAACAAACTCTGAAAGAATGTGCCAACAAGAGAATGGCCCTACAAGAAATACTAAAGGGAGTTCTGCCAGTTGAGAAACAAAGACAGGAGACAGAGGACTGGAGGAGGGAGCAGAATTGGAGATACCAGTAAGGGTAATATAAAAGATATGAAATAGAAAGAGGGAATAGAATATACAGATGTGATAAATAAAATCCAAAGGAGAAGATGTTGGATTCAAGAAATGCTTTTTCAGTAATAACTTTGAATGTTAATGGACTAAATTTATCAATTAAAGTTATAGGTTTGCAGAATGGATTAAGAAATATAATCCAGCTATATGCTGCTTGCAAGAAACTCACCTTAGACACAAGGATACAAATATATTGAAGGCGAAAGGATGTTCCATGCAAGTTGTAACCAAAAGAAAGCAGGAGTAGCTATACTATATTGAACAAAATAGACTTTAAATGTAAAAACATCATAAGAGACAAATAACACTGTATATTAATTAAAGGGATAATTCCCCAAGAGAAATAACAATCATAAATGGTTATGCTCCCAATCAAGGAGCTACAAAGTACATGAGACAGACATTGGCAAAACTGAAAGAAGTGGTAGATGTTTCAACAAATATAGTAGGAGATATTGATACACCACTGTCCTCTATAGATAGAACAACCAGACAAAGGATCAGCAAGGAAATAGAGAAGTTAAAAAATGTGATAAATGAATTAGACCTAAGGGACATATATAGGTCATTGCACCACAAAATACCAGGATATAAATTCTTCTCTGGTGCTCATGGAGCATTCTCCAGGATAGATCATATATTGGGGCACAAAACATGTCTTTAAAAATTTAAAACCATGAAAATTATTCAAAGTATCTTCTCTGATCACAATGGAATGAAGCTTGATATCAATAACTACCAACTTCATAAATATATGGAGATTTAATAACTCACTCTTAAACAAACAGTTGGTCTAAGAAGAAATTGCTGGAAAAATCAGTAGCTTTCTGGAGATGAATGAGAATGGGAATACAACATATCAGAACTTAAGTGATGTGTCTGGGAGAGAAATTTATTGCCCTAAATGCCTATATTAAAAAACAAGAAAGAGCAAAATCAAGTACTTAACTGCTCACCTAGAGGAACTTGGGAAGACAGCAAACTAACTCCAAAGCAAACAGAAGAAGAGAAATAACAAAGATGAAAGCAGAGTTACATGAATGTGAGAAGAAAAGAATAAAAAAACCAAAAGTTGGTTCTTTGAGAAAAAGTCATAAAATTGATGGGCCACTAGCAAGGCTGACAAAGAAATAAAGAGAGAGGATGTAAATAAACAAAATCAGAAATGAGAACGGATGTGTTACTACAGACCCTGAAGAAATAGAAGAATCATAAGATGACACTATGAACAACTATACGCCAACAAACTAGACAACTTCCAGACAAATTTCTGGAAACACACAAACAAGCTACACTGACTCAGGAAGAAATAGAAGATCTCAATAAAAACCAATTACAAATAAAGAGATTCAACCAACCATCAAAATCTCCCTACAAAGAAAATCCCAGGGCCAGATATCTCCACAGGGGAATTTTATCAAACATTCCAAAAAAAAAAAAAAAAACAATACCAATTCTGCTTAAACTTTCCCAAAAAATCGACAAAAAACAAACAACAAAAAAACTACTTACCTAACTCATTTTATGAAGCTAACATCATTTTAAAACCAAAACCAAGTAAAGATGCTATAAGAAAAGAAAACTACAGGCCAATCTCCCTAATTAACATAGATGCAAAAATTCTCAACAAAATACTAGCAAATCAAATCCAACAACACACCATGAACAAGTGGGGTTTATATGAGGAATGCAGGGATGGTTCAACACAAGAACATCAATTAATGTAATACAACACATTAACAAATTGGAAGGAAAAAATCACATGATCAACTCGATTGATAGTGAAAAGGCATTTGACATAATACAGCATCCTTTTCTGATAAAATCTTCAAAAGACAGGAATCAAAAATAACTTCCTCATGTATGATAAATGGCATATATGAAAAATCCATAGCCAGCATTGTACTCAATGTAGAGAGACTGAAAGCATTCCCCCTAAGATTAAGAATGAGACAAGGACAGGAGGGGCCAAGATGGTGG
>PVIY010003383.1:0-114045 GCA_004026745.1 Myrmecophaga tridactyla
AGGGAGAAAGAGCAAGAGCCAGCACATTGGAGAAATGGGGGGGGGGGGGGGTTGCTTTGGTTAGGACTTTGCTAGTTGCAAGAAAGGAAAGAACTACTAATGTACCTACAAGGAAAAGAGATTTATGGTAGGGGTACATACAAATATTACAAATAAAATAATAATACCAGCTACAAAATTATCGAGCTATTATTACATTCCAGGAGTTAGGCTAAGAGTTTTGTCAACAATCCTGCATGGTAAGTGGTAATATTAGCTCCATTTTACCTGGTGGAAAAATTTAGATTTAAATAACTTACCCCAGATCGCACAGCTAGGATCTGACTTTAGACAACCTAACTTCAAAGTTCTTATTCCTAAACTCTGTACACTAAGTGGACTAGAACTGAGTCCTGAAAATCTGTGTATGCGTATGCACATTAAGAGTCTTATAAAAATCCAGTAACATCTCTAATGATTTCTGCCTACCTGCTCTGTTAGACACTCACTTCCAGCCAGCTTTGTCATGGCTTCAGCTGCTGGGTCTTCCCAAGCCCTGAATTGATGTCATGGCCTTCGGATTCAGCTTCCAAGTGAGTTGGTCCATCATTTTCCTAATCACAGACTCCCTAAAGTAGACTCTTATTGCCTTTGCCAATCAATTAGGACCCAGGCAAGCAGGCTCTAGGTCACTGGCCTCCTGATCTGTGGACCATTTTTTAATCAGGAGTCTTGATGTCCAGTCTGCTGTGACTTGAAACAGAAGAGAGAAGTCACACGTTCTACTGCCCATCCTGCTGGGGCCAGGGACCAAGCAGCTTCCACAAAGAAAGAGGAGAGCAGTACATGTAATGACTTCAGCAAAGAATTCGTTTTCATTCCAACAAAGGATTTGAGAGATGGAAGGGACGTTGGATCCATTCCCATTTTACATATGAGCCAACTGAGAATCAGGGAAGCCCACCTACCACTTCATGATCACCTTGCAAGTCAAAGGGAAAACTGGAACCAAAATCCAAGTCCTCTTCTCCTGCAACCCAGTTCTCTTTTCCTCATGGCACATCGGGATCTAAAGTGAACGCTTAACTGCAAACACCTTGAAAATAATTTCAGTCTCATGGCTCCACTTTCTCTTGTGGTGTCAGGTGCCTTTGAAAGAGCCCAGGGTCAAGAGAATGGTTTACTTCTAATTGTCTCAATAAATTTTAAAGATGCTATTACATTGTAGTGATTAAGAACTGGTAAGAGTAGATGCAATATGATAAGATCAAGGCCATGAAGCTTAATAGTCCTTAGCTGATTGTCACCTTCTTATTTAATTTTTTTTTTAAGGAACAATTCTATCCAGGACTCTTAAAGCACCCGGATCCAGCAGCACTTTATATTTCCTGTCATAAAATTCCTGGACTGAAGCAGCTGCCAGCTGAGTTGAGGATTCCGGATCTCTACAGTGTAGCCGTTCTGGACTGAGAGCCAAGAGATAGGCAGAACAGGTTTCTATGCAAAGAAATGTGACCTTTCACATGCTTTGAAATATGCTCTTTTTAAGCTTAGTGTTGTCTAACACCTTCTTTCTTTCTCTTCCTTCCTTCCCTTGCTCCCTCCTTCTCTCCCTTTCTTCCTTCCTTCCTTCAGGCAGGGTTGACAGGCAAATGTTTGACAGCAAAATCATCTCTCAGAGTTAGCAATGGAATCTGTTAACCTGGGATACCATTTGATGAGTGAAGCATAATTATATCAGTGTCATCTATTGAATGCCTACTACATGAAAAAAAAAACAGTCTTTGTACTTTACTGTGGGGTTCTTATATAATTCTACCTGGCCAGGTGGTTATTACTATTCTGTGATATTGAGAAAGAACTGAGACTTAGAGACATTCTTAGTTATTCCCATTAGATCACACAGTTATGGAACAGTAGAACAAGGATCCACTTAAAGACCCATTGATTGATTTCCAAAGCCCTAAAATCCCCATAAAAGCAAGCTTCAATGTTGGTAAGAAACCGCTTAAGTCCAAACAAGAGCTACCAGGAGGACAAATCCATGATCTGTCCAGATTTATTTGAGAGTGATGCTTAATGTGAAACAGCAAAGCTCGCTTCATTAATGTTAAACCAAAAAAAAAAAGTATAGTGTGTTACCCCTAAATTTTAGATTCTTTTTGCAATGCACCCTGAGTTAACATTTGCCATTCTTTTAAGTTCAGTGTGTTTTGCTGAAGGCATCATGACAATCCAAGTAGTAGCATAGGTGGAAAGAACAGTTTCTGATATTATTATACCCATGGTCCAGATCTCTTTTATATGATAAGGATTTTCATAGAAAGACTTTGTGCTTAATGAAGCAAACTACCTAAATGTTACATGTCAGTGGAACTGCTTCTTATTGAGAGAATATGGGAACTATCAGCTGCATTATCTAACAGTACAAAGAGTAAACCAGGGATGGTTTTGATTTTGACAACAAAAATCAAAACCAAAGAAACAGATTATTATGCAAATTCCTGGCCATTCAAAGTCCTTCAAAACTGTTATTGCTCAGAGGAGATAAATCAGGTTCTAGAAGGGAAGGCTGTGTGAGTTCATTGGTCTCACTTGAAATTAGACTATATAGGTTTGGCAGCATCAAGCCCCTGTAAGCTAAACTTGCTGAAATCCCTCTTTAAGGGTAGTATAGAAAATGAATACCCAGAGAAAAGAAAAGTCAGGAGAAGGCTGAAGTCAGATGCAAAGCCAAGAAGCTGAATATACCAAGTCTGAGCAAAGGTGACACCCATTACCCATTACCAAGTCTGAGGTGTCAATCCAAGAAAAGAAACTTGCTGAGGTGAGTCAAGATTCAGGCAAGAGAGAAAGGAATTTGTTTTGGGATCCTGAACACATTCTGGGGTGACAGGGCAATGCCACCAGGGTCCTCGTCCTTCTCTCAGAGCATTCATCAATCTGCAGTATTTCCTGCTTAGTTATCAGTCACCCTAATAAACGATGCATTCCTAAGTCAGGAACTACTTCTTATTCATCTCTGTGCATCCAGCACCAGCACAGAACTGTGTAGCTGTTCAAAACTACTGGTAAAGGAATATAGACACTGTCTCTGGAATGAGACCTTTCGGTGACTCCCAGGTTGTCAAGCTACCTTATGATATTTAATGCAGCACCTACCTTTGCAGAACCATCTCCTTGAGCAGCTTTTCCCCCGAATGTAATGACTTTCCTATTGCAACTATTTGGCTTTCCTCAAATACAGGGTACCATGCCTTGCACAAGATGTGACCTTCAAAAAATAGAGCTAGTATTGGCAGATTGTACTGTGCTCCCAAATTAGCAAGATGGAACCTCCACCAGGAGCATGGGGGGCCCCCTTCAGATAGAAGGTAAAAACATGTGGCTGAAATAAAAGTGTCTAGAAAACTTGCTGCAGTTGCACCCAGGAAATATATCTCATATTCTTCTCTCGATTAGCATTCTAATGGTTTCTGACTCAGGTCTAACAGCTTGGAGAGAATATTACAGGCAATTGTGTAAATAATACAGGTTTTTTTTCCAGTGTGTCCAAATGTATAATTAAATAGATAATGTTACAGCTCCCCAAACCCACTAAGGCCTATTGCCTAAATGGAGAGCTTTTGAAATTTCATCCCAATACATGGTTACATGATACATTGCTTTTATGGCCCGCTGGGCAAATGACTAGTGGTTTGGAAAGGGGCTGAATGCATATTTATAGCAGAGAGCACACTGATGTTCAGAGGGCCAGTAAAATCACTCTAGTAAATAACATGAATTATACAAAAGCATCTCTTAATGTGCCTGAACTTTCCTGATGCAGGATGCGTGTCAACACAAACACACCTCATCCCCTTAATGTCTGCAGGTAACTCTTACACCAGATTCCACTCGATCAGTTGTCAGGGTAAACCAAATTCAAAAAAGACATTCCATTCTGAAAGCCCTGTACTGTGTTCAATGTCTCCTGGAATTCTCAGGGGGTGAGATTTCCATTCTAAAGAGACTGGGCCTGGTCTTGAACTCAAGATTTTGTGTCTGTGCCCCTTTTTGCTCACCCACTTGACAGAACATCTGACAATAAGAAAGAAGCAGTGAGACATTTGTCTGAGACAGTGGAGATCACGAGTGAGAATGTGGCTGGTTATGAGGCCTGTGTATATGTGAATAGTGGGACTTGGTACCCAAAGCCCTTCCCCACGGGCCAGCTGTGCATACCTTACTAAAGCCTCCCACCTCTCTGAACTTCAGTTTCTTAATATCTAAGAAGCACATATTCAGATATTCCCTTCCCACCTCATAGTTTTGTAACAGTGATTGAATGAGGTGATATATGTGAAAGCATATGACTAATAGTAAAACAATTTCTTTTATTCATAACTTTGTTCATTCAGCAGTTATTTTAGAAATGGATAATAGGCCAAGGACTGTGCTAGAAAGTGCAAGTAACAAAGAGACAGGTACCTGCCCTCTAAGAGCTTGCAGTTAAGTGGAAGATTTTTTTAAAAAGTAAGGAAATGGACTAGTCAAAAGCAATGCAACATGTGTTATAATGGGGAAAATAGGAAGGGATGCCATGAATAGTTCTATCCACTTCACTTCTGGGTTTAGGGACTGAGGTTGGTATTGACTTTTGACCTCAGTGGAGAAAGAATACAGAAAAGAAGGTTTCCCAGCTGAGAGCTGAGCATGCACAGATGCCTGGGTGAAGAAAACCTGGGTGCCAGGGGAGGTGAGGTTGGCCAGATGGAGATGGGCTGGCTGTGGAAGGAAGTGGCTCTTCCCTAGCAGGTGATCAGCCCTGGACAGATACCTGCCATCCTTGCATCTGTCTCCAAGGGAGTGTGGGGCTCCTTTACATTCCTGCCTCTCCTCAGCCAGGGAGGCAGCAGCTGGCTCTCCTCAAGCCAGGCAACACGAGCCTTCCTAGGCAATGCCCTGCCTTCAGGTTCTGAGACTGGAGACAGCTCCACTTCAAATACACTTGAAAGTGGAATATAAGAAGCAGCCCCACCTGGGAAAAATAGAGGCACGAGGAACATGCATTTCTCAGCTTAATCCCCTGGTCTAGTCCAAACTGAAAGCACTGCCCATTAGTGGGTCTGGAAAGCAATGCAGGGGCTTTGATCAGCATTCCTCTGGGTAGGATAAGATGAAGGATAGAGTGAAAAGGAGAGTGTTTGGTCTCAGAAGAAGGTATTATACCATGAAACGCTTTATTTCAATTCTATATATTTGTACGTGTGTGTGTGCACTAGGTTTCACTGTGAAACAAATTTCTTACCACGTTTGAAAAACACTTAGTCAAAGCAGGCTGTGAGGTTTGGCCAGCTAGATCCCGTGGAACACCACATCCACAGATAGTTCACACACATGAATTAATGCTAGCAATTTTTCCCTTTAAAATATAATTTAGTTATATATTTTAAGAATAAAAAAACCAATTGTATGCATATAGTTAATATTGAGGTGATACTATAAGAAATGGTGTGCTTTCCAGAAAATTAAAAGAAATTGCCTAACATGCCCTGCTGCCTGACTCGGGAAATTGCCGGAAGCACAAGGCAGGGCATCTAGCGCGCAGCACTAGAAGATGATCACGAGGCTGTACGGGTCTCTTTTCAACATGTTTAATATGATTCAGTGTTTATCATTCAGCAAACAGGTATGTCCTCATGAATGACAGTTGGTCCATTAGTACTTTATAATTTTTTTAATTTTCTGTGGTCAAATATGTTTGGGAAATGCCATCAGGGTTGTTTTAGATTTGGAAAGGGTCTGAGTAAATATTGAACCAAATCCCCCTCATTTTTAGATGAGATTATTAAGACTCTGAGCAGGAAAGTGTTTTGCCATATGCAAGTTATATAGGCATTTGAGACACATGGGCTTTTGTAATTCACGGAACTTTACAAAATGGGTTATATTGTCCTCAGATTAAAGAAGCGAAAAATTTAGACCTTAGGAGGTAAAATCATTGAAATAATACAAAGAAAATATTGTCCCATGTTACAAAATTAATAAGTAGCAGGAGAGGGATGCAAAATCCAAGCCTACGAATAGGGGGACTCATACCCCATCACTTTCCTATCACCATACAGGAGGTGTGCTGGTGTGGAGCTGTTAGGAACCCCAGAAGATGCCATGTTCTTCTAATCCATTCCTGTTGTGGGTGGGACCTTTTGATTAGGTTGTTTCATTTGAGATGTGGCTCACCCAATTCAAGGTGAGTCTTAATCCTTTACTGAAGTCCTTTATGAGAGGATAAAGGACAGAAAAAGTGGAGAGAGCATCAAGAGACAAGCCCCAGAGATCCCCATGAGTCTATGAGAAGACCCACAGAAGTTCAGACAGGAGACCCCTAGAAATAGGAACTAAAAGCAATAAAACCTGGGACAAAAGGCAGCCATGTGCCTAGCTGTCCAACAGAACCCCAGATGCCAGGGGCCTTTCTTCAGAGAAGGTAAGTAATCATATTGTTAATGCCTTAAGTGGGACATTTCCATGGCCTTAGAGCTGTTAATTTGTAAATTAATAAATCCCCTTTGTAAATGCCAATCCATTTCTGGGATATTGAAATCCAGAAGCTTTAGCAAACTGAAACAGGAGAACATTACTTTTCTGCATCACCCAAGCCTCTTCCTCTGCTCCTCAATCATTTCACCTTTCAGGAAAAGAAGCAGCTAATCTACACGGGGATCTCTAATACCCACTAGACCTTTTTTAAAAACAAAAACTAGAAGGTAGGGTCACTCTATTGAAAATATCAAGTGGCCCTGTGCCTTGTATACTTCATTCTACCAATGACTGTGAGTATGAGATGTGCCAAAGGACTTCAAGTATTCTCAAATCCCATTCTGAGATTTATATTTAGAAGGGAAAAAAACAAGAAACAGTTGCCAGCCACAAGATTTACTAAAGAGACTTCAATACTTAGATGATGGAGCCATCTTCATCAAGTGGATTGTTTCATTTGCTTTTGGTTTCTAAAGACTATGATGTGCTAGTTAGAGGAAAGAAATAGAAAGTAAGTAAGGACATCCCCAACTATCCAACAAAACTTTTTGACTATTATCGTATGGTTCACAACCTGTCAGTGTCCAGAACTCTTCAAATATTTCTCATTCTCTGTCCTTGGTGAATTACAGTAAAAGGAATACTTTGAGCCAACATCTTTGGGGATTTAGAATATTCCAGAAGTAATGAGACTGGTCCTTTAAAAGGCAACAAAACTAAATATATCTTCAATCACATTGCTTTTCTCAATAGTTTTCACTTTTATAGAAAATAACTGTAGAAAGTTAGAACTAGGCAGGGCCTGATGGAAGATATAACACAATCTGCTTATGTTACAGACGCAAAAAAGAAAAGCTCTGAGTGAGGTGTGACTTGAAAAGGGTCCCACAGCTTTGACATTTCAGTTCTTGAGTCTTTGATACCATTGATATATCTAAACTTCCAGGCTTTGCTATAGTCAAGTTGGAATACAGTTAGATTCTTGCAAAGTCCAGCTACTGCCTGGTAAAGCAGAGGAGGTGGTTGGGTAAAACAAGAATCAGATTCCAGCCTTTAGCATAACCGCTTACATCATTCAAAGACTCCCTGAAGACCAAGAAGAATAGCAAAAAGACTTAAGTGCATTCTTTAGGAAAAAAAAATTTTTTTTTAATTATCTAAAAGAATTTTGCATCTTTAGTCTTCTTTAAAGGGAGCTCCAGGTAAGAACAGAAGTAAAGACCCAGAGGAGGCCGAAGCCAAGATCAAGGCAGAAAATACAATGTCAGTGAGCAGGCTTTGAATTTGTTTCTACTTAAATCTACAAAAGATGGCCCCCAAGTCAAATTCTCCAAGCGTAACATGTGGGCTTCTACTTAGCAGCTCCTCCAGGGCGACCAGGGGCAGCATGGCCTCCCTTTTCTGCTTCCATATTGCTGAGAAGGAAGGAGGGAGAAAGGAGGAAGTCAGCATGGGGGGAACATTGGCGTCTCTCCTAAAAGGCTTGATAGTTCACTGTACTGCCCAGGAGAAGGGGGACTGGTCCAGAGACAGACTCCCTAAAGCATAACAGAACTGCTAAAATTCACAATTCTATTTTGTGATGCCATAAATATCATAATTTTGCAACAAGATAGCAATTAAAACAAAACTCAGGAGGGCTATCTTGTGACAAGCTGACATCATCTGACATGATGCTCAAGGAACCTCCTGCCCAAAACTGGGTTTTTCAGGCTACCTCCAGGAATCTGCACACATGCCTTTCTGACAGTCTCTCTCTGAGACACCACAAAGCCCTTGGGATTCATTCGGAGCAGCCTCCCCATTTTGCTGACTAGCAAACTGAGCCCCAGGAAGGGGAAAGGACTGGCCAGTAACATACAGTCACTGGGATATTATTCAGTCCCAAAGGAATGAGGTCCTGACACATGCAAAAACTGGGATGCACCTGGAAGACAACATATTCAGTGAAATAAGCCAGACACAAAAGGACAAATATTGTATGATCTAACTGATTTGAAGCACTAGGGATAAGCAAACTCATATAGTCAGAACCAATAATACAGGTTACCACAGAATGGGGTGGGGACAGGGAATGGAAGTCGAGGCTTTACAATGTACAGGGTTCCCATTTGGAATGATGGAAATGTTTTTGGTAGTGGATGGCAGTGATGGAGCTCAGCAGTGTGAATGCAATCAACAGCAGAAAATATGGACCTGGACGTGACTGCAGAGGGAAATATTTGACTTCATATACGCTACAGAATAACAATTTTTTTAATACATGGAACTACACTGCACTACACAAACAAGTTAAATCATGGGCTTTGACTAATAGTACAATTATAAAAATGTGCTCTCATTAATCGTAACAAATGTTCCATACCAATGCAACATGTTAATAAAAGGGTGATATAGGGGAATCCTGTATTTTATGCATGATTGTTCTATAAATTCACAACTTTTCTAGAAAAGAAATGAGATGCCCAGTAAAATATAAATTTTAAAACATAGCACACAGTCAGGGACAGAGCTGGAAAGAGAACCAAGAGTTTCTTGGTCACATATGATGATCTTCTTGACATGGAGTAAAAACTCCTCTCTAAATTCTATGTTTTATTTCTATTGATTCCCAGTGTTTAAACCAATGGCACTCCGGAAAATAGAAAAATAAATTACAAATGTGGTTCTTACATGAAATAAAAATTTCAGCAGAGAATGTTTAAATAAAGGAGGCCTCTGAATGATGGAAACAATTAGCCATCCATTTACATTGAGAAAAGGCATGCATCTGGTGAGCTTGACTGAAGATGATATGTTTTTCTGTTGGAATAAAAATTGATCTGATACTGGCTGACTGGTCATGGGGAGAAAAGTTACCATGACAATAGGTAACAATGACTAGTATCTCGAATAGGAAACTAGAGATTCTTCCAACACTGCTTTCTTTTTTACATAATTAATTTATTTAATTTAGGCTAGGTTGGGATCTGAGCTATAAGAAGGTTAGTTCTAATTTCAGAAAATTGGAGAAACATTTGAAAGTGAGTAAATATAATCAGCAACTTGGTAGATGTTGCATTTTATCTTCTCATTTGACATTCTTGGATGGCCTGGGCCAGTCTACATGACTATATTTTCCTCCCCAATCCTTGCTAAATGAAAGGAAAACAAACATGGCATTGGGTTCTATGCTTTTGAATTAAGCAAACTAATTTTTTGCATCCACCTTCCATTAGAGGTCCCATAGCTACTCATTTGGGAAATTGTAGCAGGTGTCTCGGAGGCCAAAAATAACACTTGTGTTTCAAAACTGTTGAAGATGGAGAAACAGAGCTAGACTGGAGCAGACTGAGGAAAGACCCCAGTATTCTCTGTAGCAGAAGAAGCATGCTAGCAGGGAGCTCCATCTGATTGTGGTAGATGGTTGCTCAGCTACAGGTGCAAGAAGACACACACACATCCACACACGCTTGCAGAAGCTCGGCATATTTCATCTTCTGGCTTGGGCTCTCCCTATCTTTGTCAATTCCGTTAATGATCAGAGGCCCTGAGACTCAATTCTGAGAAGTCATATATGGGAGGCCAACAAGGCTATGAGGCTCACCTCTTTGGTTTCAAGTGCCTTTCATTCCACACGTGCAGGAGACCTCATTGAACTTACCATCAAAAGACACTGGCAAGAAATTTGCTAAAAGAACAGTCTTGAGCCAGAAGAAAATGCACAAAGACTTGAGTTACTGAGCTAGAGAGCATGAGGTCCATTTTTTGGTGAGTGTATGCTTTAGGCAAACTCTTATTTAGTAGACTTATTTTTTCAGAAAGAACCATAGATTCTAGAAATGAGATGCAGATTTCACTGAAGAGATGCACAGAATAATAAGAGAAAAAAAAGAAATAGGTGAGAAATTATAAATACATTTGAAAGCTTAAAGCTAGTGAGAAAACATGGCTCACCTAAAATAATTAGAGTGCTTTACTAAAATGGTCGAATTCATTGACACAGAAACTGGTGTTGGTTGTGTTGGAAAATGATTTCATTATTTTTTAATCTGTGCTTCCACCTCACCCCCAAAATAAAAAAAAAACAAAAACAAAAAACACTGACCCTTGGGAAAATAAACTAATCCAGAAAGTTAAGTTTTACAATTCCTTTGAGAACTGTGACTCTCAGTTTCAAACTCCGTTTTATCCTAATGGTCTTAGTTTCAAAATGCACATAACACTTCCCTTCTTGCTTTACAAGGAACCACAATTTAACTAATATGAACATGTATAGCTAATCTCAGCTAGTGTGTTAACTAATTCTTAAATATTGGCTGACCAAGGGAACTAAGCAAGACGTCAAGCTATTGTTTATTTGTCGGATATGCAGATATTCCAGTATAATACCTCTAATCTTTGCATTAACCCTCTTAGGCATCTAAATTATTCCCATTTTCTACTGAGTAAAAGTCATTCCAAAATTTGTTTCCTCAGGAGAACATTCAATATAAGTTTTGTTTCTTTTTTATCCTTTTTCTCTAAAAGGTAGTGAAAAGCCTGTTCAGCTTCCTGACCTCCTAGGTTCTTGGATCTTTGCTCAAGTTTAAGTCAGAAACCACCCCCTCTCCTACAGTAATTGCTGCATTCTAGCACTATAGGCCTCAAGCACTTGGCTGCCATTCATAACCCATTAACCTTTTCATTTCACCTGAGAAATTTAGTTCTTGGAAGGTAGCAAATGAACATCAATCACCATTAAAAAATATTTGACCAGGGTGCTATGGGAAAAGCATATTCAACAAAGTATGTAATTTTTTATGATTTATATGAAACTACCACAAATATAATAGCTGCTCAGATATTTTTATGTAAGGTTAATTCAAATTGTCATCAAACAAAATATATTGTGGAATAATTCTTTTCATACATAAGTGTGGCTTTACAACTGCATGTCCTTTCCCAACTCCAGAGAATGGGGGAACCTGGGATAGTCTAACTGTTCAAAACTTAGATTGTAGTGATGGTTATAAAACCCCATAACTATACTTTTAAAAAAATGCACACACACATATTGAATTGGACACTTTAAATTGATCAATTGTATTGTATGTGGATTATATCTCAAACTGATTTTTAAAAATCTGATGATCCATTTCCTGCAGTAAATTTGCAGCATGTATTAAGACTTTGGAATAAAGGGATGCCCACAGCTGAGCTCTGTTAGAGAAAATGGGAGGATACTTTTTCCCCCCAAAGAGAAGGGGAGAAAAAAGAAGGTGGAAGGAAACAAATGAGAGTAAGAGGGAACATAAAGGCAAACAGAGCAGCGTGAGATGGATGGAAAAGAACACAGAAGGACCTTCTCACCACAGAATGTAAGGAAGCCTTATTTCCTCAGACTTGGCTACCCATCGCTTCACCATCATTTAAGGGAGAACCACACAGCTAAATTTCTTGGCAGGTTCTCCCTCCTCACTCATAGCCCAAACTGCCTGCAACCAAATTTAAGAGCTGCCCAAACATGACAGGCTCCATTTTCTACCACCTCTAAGAGACCTTATCCTTAATCTCATCCTTCCCTATGTCTCTGTTTATCTCAGCTCCCACACAAAGTCCAAAATCCATCATCCTATCATCTCCAGACAGTTGCAGGTGTCCCTCTTCTTACTTTATCTCCATCTACTCCAATCCTCTAACCCCTTCCACTGTACTCTGTGTTTGACATCAGCAAATCCTCTTTAACCTTAACCTCTTCTCTGCAGCTCTCTTCTTGGCCTGACTGGGGACACTCCTTCCTCTGTCGTCTCCTGATGGGGCAGCTAACAGTCCTCTCTACCCTCAGTCACTGAGCCAAGAGGTGGGTGACACTTCCAGATCATTGTTCTCCCTCCTTTCCACAAAAGGTTCAGTTCTCTGAAACAGATGTCTCAAGTCAAACAACTCATCACTTCATCATTCCACCTGTCTAAATTTGCTAGAGCTGCCATAACAAAGTACCACACACTGGATGGCTTAAGTCAACAGAAATTGCTTGTCTCACAGTTCTGGAAGCTGGAAGTGTGAAATCAAGGTAGCAGCAGAGGCATACTCCCTCTGCAACATTCCCTGGGAACTGGAAATCTGTTTTAGTTTGCTAATGCTGCTGGAATGCAATACATCAGAAATTGCCTGGCTTTTATAAAGGGGATTTACTTAGTTACAAATTTACAGTTCAGAGAAAAGGCAGCTGGCTTTCCTGTGGCTTTCTCTGTCACATGAGAAGGCATACAACGATGTCCACTGGCCTTCCCTCCTAGCTTCCAAATGGCTTTCCCCAGGGTGATTCCTTTCTGCATCTCCAAACGTCTGGGTCTGTGTCTCTTCTGAGCTTTGAGTTGAGTTGCTCTGGATAGTGTTGAACTCTCTTCTGACCTCTCCCTTTTAAACCCACAGATAATTAAATTGAGCATCACTTGTTGCAGAAGGCACTCCCTTAGCCAACCACAGATGTAATCTGCCACAGATGAAATTCACATGCTGATGCTTTAAGTCCACAGCAACAGAGCAACTGGGCATCATGACCTGGCCAAGTTGACACCTGAACCTATCACAGGGAGAATCCTTCCTTGCCTGTTCTAGCTCCTGGTGGTTATCAGCAATATTTAGTGTTCTTGGCTTATAGATGCATCACTCCAATCTCTGCCTTTTCCACCATCACATGACCTTCTCCCCAGTATCTGTCTGTGTCTAGTTCAAAATTTTCTCATCCTTTAAGGACACCAGTCATATTGGATTAAGACACACAATAATCCAGTTTTTCCATCATCTAAACTAATCAGATCTTCAAAGACCCTATTTCCAAACAAGGTCACATTCACTGAAGCGAAGCGGTGGTGGCAGTGGGAGGGGAGGACACAATTCAACCAACTGCCTATACACCTGTGTCTAATGACCAATAGATATCTCCACAATTACACAATCAAAACAAAATTTCTTCCTCCTCCCCACCCCAGTCAGGCTCCCTTTCAGTTAATGGCTCATCATTCATGTATTTACTTACACCAAAACTTTGAACTTATCCCTGGGTTCTCTCTTTCTTCTCTACTCAATCTGTAGGTATAAGATAGTAGCTCTGCCTTCAAAATATATCCTAAATCTCTAACCACTTCTCACTACTACCATAACAAGACTCCAAAGTCAAGGTACTCTTATCTCTTCATGAGAATCAGTAATAATTTTCTAGAATATTCTCCCTGCTTCCATTAGCCAACCCTCACCTGGCCACCCTATTCATTCAGCACTCATCAGTCCACATATATTATAAAATTATAAACCAAGTCCTGTTTTCCCACTGCTCAAGACCCCCAAATGGCTTTCTATCACAAATGCAATAAAATCTGAAATCCTTACAATATGCTCCAAGAACTACATAGTTTGGCCTAATCTGACCTCTGCAAGCTTCTCACCTACCACTGTTGCTTTGCTCACATTAATCTAGCCACCAAACCCTTTTTGTTACATCTCAAAAATTACACCATGTCCTTACCTCTGAGCCTTGGTGTTTGCTGCTCTCTCTACCTGGAATTCACTGTCCCTAGATATTTGTATTGCTTACTCTCATGATTCATTTATGCCTTGGTCCCAATGACCCCTTCACAGAGTTGCCCTCCTTGACCCATTATTTAAAGTTGCTCCCCCAGCCCTGCCACTCTCTCAGCCTCGGCCCCGAGGCCTCTGTTTCCTGCTAGCACTGCTCCCCACTTGACATCATGGCAAATATTTGTTTACATGTCTATTGTCCGGCTCTCCCACTAAACTCCATGGTATGAAATTTATTTTGTCCACAGCTGAATTCCTAGGATATAGAATATTTCTTGTTACACAGTAGGAAGTTAGTAAATATTTGTAGACAGGAAGGAAAGAACAGAAGTGGGGGAGGGAGGGAGGGGAGGAAAAAGAGAGAGAGGAAAGATGGACAGTCAAATATTTAATTGAGTTCGAAGTCATTTAAGTTCCTGCCCAGCCTTTCCAATCCCCCAGCAGTCAAATTCTCATATGCTTTGAATAAGTGGTATTATTTTCTTCTCGTTTTTATTTCTTAAAATCATAAATGCTGATATCTATACCTATTGGTCAATGAAAAAGAGGCAGTACCACACAATAACTTTAGAAGAAGCCAGAATTTGGAGCCCAAGTGGCTTCCTGGAGACCTTATGCCCCTTAGGGATAGACAGCTGATGTAGGGTCCACTGTGTAATGCTACCAATGATGGAAGAAACAGGCTGGCTCCAGCTAATTTCTGAGTCATGGAGCCTCATGGTGATTGAAATCATTTATTTGTTTGTGGTTTTTATAAAAGTCTTATAAATAGGCATCACACTGACTATGGGCTACATTGGAGTTTTAAGTTTTTGTTTTTGTTTCTGTCCTGCTTCTCAGTGAATGCAGGAGTGTTTTCTCACTGGCTCACTCACAGCCCTTTCTCGTATTAAACACCATTTAGCATCTCATAGATGGATAGTTTCCGTTTTCACCCTGGGGCTGTGCCTCTGAGATAACAGGCACATCGCCAGTAATAGATGGGAATGAGTCATCAGACATGCGCCCTCCTGTGCTGTTCTCCTTGTCAGTGTGGCCTATATCAGATGTCCAAATGGGCCAAGTTTCAGGAAAAAAAAAAAGTGGTTGACGGTGTAGAATGAAACAAGAAGGAAAACAAAAAATATGAACTATGAGAAGATAATGTATTGCTTAGAAATGCTCAAAGCTTCAAGTAAAACAATACCTTATTAAGAGTGACTTTAAAAACAGTTTTATTTTCTCACTGAACAGACGCTGGATGGGAAAGCTGACATTTGCAAGATTTCAAGGCAACCTCTTCCCAGGTCTTCCCATTTGGAACCCAGAACCTACATGACCCTACTCATCCCTCACCCGGGGGTTAATGCTCTCCCTTCCTTCTTCTCCACTCTGGTTCACTTCTAGGTCCTTCTCTCACACTGTTACTTCTCCCTGCAATGCATTTCAGCCCCATCAGCAAATGTTAGGAGATTACCTTTCCCTTAATTGCAGCTCACATTCTTCATGAACCCTCCCCTTAATCGATCAGTGAAAAACATCCTATGCCCCTATGTTTCAAAGCCCAGCATTTTTGTCTGTAGAACTCACGTTGCAATGTGCAGATGTAATTAAGGTCCCCCATCAGTTGACTGTGAGTTAATCAAAAGGGAGGTTATTTTAGGTGTCTGTGACCTGATCAGGAGAGGTCTTTAAAAGGGGCTTCAGAACTTCCCCCCAAAAAAACAGAGTTGCAACAGGAAAGGCATTCTCCTGCTGGCTTTGAAGAAGCAAACAGCCCTGGTATAGATTGCCTGTGGTGAGGGTCTAAGCTGAGGGCCTGAAGAAGCAAATGAGCTTGGGAGAGGACCCAGAGCTCCAGATGAGAACACCTTAATTCCAGCCTCATGAGGCCCTGCTGAGAGGACCCAGCTAAGCTGTGCCTGGACCCCTGACCCACAGGAACTGTGGATAAGTAATATTGTTCTGTTTAATTTTGTTTTCTATTTTCTGAATGTTATTTTAAGTCTCTGCATTTGTGGTGATTTGTTGGTATACTGCATACAAAACAAATGCAATTGATCTTAGTAAACTGGTAAACTTCAGGGTTGACAATTTTTACTCACCAGTGAGGAGGCCTCTTGGGTTGGGAGATGCCAGTGCTACATCCCATTGGGTGCATAGCAAATGAGACCCAGCCTGTGAAATGCTCCTCTCCTTTCAGATTTTCTACGGCTACATTTCCAGAGTCTTACATCTCGGCCACGGGGATCAAAAACTGACATCATGTTTACTCATTTTACCTCTCAGAAGCCCTATAAGTTGACCAAAATTCCTTGGACTTAAAGGTTCTCAGTTACAGCTCTTGAGATGAGTGGTCATTAAGGTTTTATGAACAGGTGGTGGAGTGGGGGCGGGTGAGACACAGACAGTGTCCTAGACCTCACACATCCGGAACAAGAGTTCCGGCGCTCACAGGAATAGCAAGCCTCTCCCCCCACCCCTCTAGACTCCCTATCCCCCCTCCCCAAGAAAAACACACACTTTTATACACACAACTCCAATATCTCTCCAAACACACATATATACTCACACATGCACACACACACCTCTTTTTTCTTTTCCTCTCCACAATGATCACTCGCTTACTCCTGAGTTTCAGACAAGAATCAAGATTGGAGAACAGACAAACGGGGTTTCACATTCCAACCTTGAGTATTCATCACAAAGGCAATGGGCGGGATACGTGTGGATGTGGAAGTGCTCTCTTCTGAGCTCTGACTACCAGGCTGCTCTAGGTTCTGTGCAGTTGCCTGGGCAGGCATTTGAGATGGGGCTTCTGCTGGAGCCCACCCCTTCCCCACCCAGGAGCTGCAGTGAGAAGATCTCTGTAAAGTCGCAGGGCCTGGGGTTGCAGCTCGGCTTGGTGTCTTCCTAACCACATGAGCTAAAGAAAGTAATTCATTTCCCTAAGTCTCAGGAAAATTGCACTACCATCTACCCCATAAGACTGCAATGAAGGTAAACTAGATAAGGTGAAAGAACTTACCCTAGCACATGGCACAATCTTAGCCTGTTTGCCTCCTCATTGAGGGAGCTGACCTGGGTTCCATATTTACAAGTTTAGGATTAGAATTTTGTATTTCATGTGTTTCCTGTGTTATACTTTTGCATCTCCAAGTTCTCATCAAAATAGTTACTTGTTTCCAGTTGGCTTTTTATTGCTGTGTATATTCACCTTAATAAGCGTGTGGCATGTTAAAGCAAAGTCACTCCTAAGCAAATTCCAAACTCCGTAAGGTAACATTTTGAAGTTCCTCCCTCTTAATGGTCTTCTTGACAAGTCTCAAATCAACAAGCCATCAGCAGTTTATTCTCTTCAAAAGAATAGAGCTATCCAACACAGAATTATTACTGGGCATACACAAGGAAAGAATTTCCAGGGATCTAATCTATATTCCCTTTCATTAAATTGAACAGAAACTCCATAAACATCCCTTGATGTGTTTGTTTTCATTTATATTATATCTGAGGAGCCAGTATTTTCCCTACATAAAAATGTGCCAAATAATAACTAACATTTGTAGAGCACCGCAGATTTTACAAAGTATTGCAAGCATTGCAACAACTCTATAAGAGAAATGTTGCACACTGACTATAAATCCTCAGCATTCTCTGCTCCTTCCATACATTTTCTCATCTAACCCTTCTATCAGGCTTAGGAGGGAAGTTTTTACTATTATAGGTTTCCGGTGAGTAGATTAGGCACTGCAAAGTTAAATATTTTTTTATCTAGATTTTATAGATATTAAGTAGTTGATCCAGAACTTGAATTCAAGGCTTGTGATTCCACATTCTAGTATCTGTTTGCTGGAGGAAATTACTACATTTCTGTGATGCCCTTAGGCTCTGCATCTTCTAGGAGCATAGATGAGGTGACCAGGATTGCTGGAAACACACTTTATAAGCTCCTATTTATTTCCTGTCTAATTGGTATTTCTTGATCTGGACACGTGCTCTTATCTGGTCATTGGGGCCCGTTGAGAGGCACAATCTACCTCGTCTCTTTTTCCCTGGATCCTGGTCAACATCCAGGAGGTCTGAGTATTATCATTTTTCAATGAATTTTCAGAGAATTATCCAAAGTGAAAAAAAAATTGTTGAACTATAACACAAATATATGTCAATGTACAAAGACTTGGGGAACTTAAAAGTAAACTCATTTCAAAGAATTAAATCGTTTTTCCCTCACTAATTGTGAATGGAAGACAACAGTAGCAGATGCTTAGATGGCTTCCCATCTCTGGCAAGTCAAATGGTCTCCTCTACCTCGATTAAGTAAAATTATCTACGCTTATTATGCTCACCAAGAAACAATACCAGGCACTTTATCTGGAACTATATCATTCAGAAAAAAATCATGGTGACACACTAAGGCAATTTCTTTTGCTGTTTTCTGAGATACTCCTTTCAATTCATGCCCACATTTGCCATTTTGGCAAAAAGAATAAGAATAAACTACTGATGTCTTTCTACAGAAAAATGGAAGGGATGATCATACTTTGTGATATTTGCCACTTAACCATTCTCCCATCAAGCATTTAGCACGCATAAAATGTTCCAGCCCTGGCTTGGTCTTTGGATCTATTGAGCTAAATGAGACTCCAGAGAGGAGTTTAGAGTCCAAGGAGGGAGAAACAAATGACTCCAACTAACTATAAAATTATATAACAAGCACAAAATTGGAAGCAGGAAAGTGAGGGAAGTTTCACGTAGAAATTCACATTTGGATCTTGAAGAATGCAAAGAATTGTAAGTCAAGGGATGATACCTGAATCTAGGGACAGATTAAGGAAGAAGTCCAGACTGAGGAAGTCCTTGAAATATAAGACCTTGGGATTTTAACCTGTGGCTGATGGGAAGCCTGAAGGGGCTTTAGGAAGCAGAGATGCATCCCAAAGCTATCTTTTAGGAAGACATGCTGGTGACTATGTGAAGACAAACAGAAAGTGACTTTGGAGATATGGCAGTTGCAAGAATATTGTAGTTCTAAAGATACCAAATATGAGAGACATAAAGTAATACTGAGGACAAGAGATGAGTAGGAAAGGTGCCAAAATGCCATGACTTATGTGTAGAGTGAGGTGGGGAAGGGTTTAGGATGATTCAGATATTTCTCTGAATTGGGCAAGTGGGTAGAAAGTATTGGTACCACCCAAACCCTGAGCAGGAAATGGGACAGGTCAGCTGTGCTCCAAGTTATGAGACAAAGGTCCATTCAAATAAGGTCCTAACTCCCAGCTCTCTAATAAAAAAGGACATGTGAACAAAATAGGACCAAAGTATAAATCAAGGCATAGGTGGAACACAGTACAAGAATCGCCTTTTTAAAAAAAGATGTTAGGAAAGAGGATATTGAAGTGGAAGGAACAAAGGGAAGGAGGCAGAGATTTGGGGGACATTAATAAATGGGCTCATGACTTCCTGTATGACTTGGGCAAATCACCTTCTCTGCACTTCAGTTTCCTCATACGTAAAATGTGCCAATATTAATAACTGGTGTGCCTTGTGACTCAAATAATTCCTTATATTGTGGAAATATGAGGCAAAAATACACGAGAGTCTCTGGGTCATGATATGAAGGGGTCCACTCTGCTTGTAGTCAGGCCTTGTAGGGTGCTTGATGTACCAGCCAGACCCCTTATGGTAAGATGCCCACAGTTGCTGGGAGTGTTGCCAACAGATGGTGCTCAGCTGTCGGCCTCCTTCAGCCAAGGTTAACCCTGGCCCAAAGTTATGGCCCCTTTGGAGGAAGCTTGAATCCAAAAACTAATCAACTCCACGGATATAAAGCTTGACATCTTGCCCCAACTAGGGACAGCTCTGAGGGGTGTGCCCATCTTCAGAGCACTTCAAAGGGTTGCCTTAAGCCTCGTTGAGACTGCATCACAGCTTAACTTCTCTTCCACCTAGACTCAGGTGACAGACAACTCCAAGGGCTTTGCCTGATGAATTTCCTGCCCACTAATCTATATCTCCGAGTTTGCTTCCCGCGGAACCCAGCTGTGACAGGCTAAGAGCCTGCCCAGGGTGCCAAGAAATACATAGTTTATATAATGTCCCATCTTTCCAGACTCTGCCCTTTTCTAACAGCAAATACCAGCTGTCCCATGCCCAATTCCCATAGTACTCTACTCTAAAAGAACTATCTCAGAATTTCTCAACCTTGGCTGTAGAGACACTTTAAACTGGCTAATTCTTTGCTGTAGGATTGTCCTGTTCATTGCAGGATGTTTAGTAGCATGTCTGGCTGCTATCAACTAAATGCCTGAAACACCCCTCCCAAAATTTATGATAATCAAAAATGTCTTTAGATAATGCCAGATATCCCCTGGGAGGACAAAATCATCCCCAGTTGAGAATCACAGATCTATCTTCAGCAATATAAATTCATGTCAGGTGTTAATGGTTGACCCTGGTTTGTGTCAATTCTCCACACATAGGGGATTGGCGGTGAGGACTCTTTTGGCCACACTATGCCAGAGCATGTAGGAATGGCAGGATTCATTGGAAGCCCTCCAATGATACCACAGAGTTATCTTCCTAATCCTCTGAAAGGAAAACCCAATTTGATACCTTTTGTAAAACCCTTTATGGCACACCAAGCTTTGAGAAACACTGGCTTATAAGGTTGCATGCACTGTAAAGAAAGGGAGTTACTCAAAGCTGTATTTGAAACTATAATCCAAATAGACTGCATACACATGTATCAAAAAGTCACAGTAGGAGATCTGATCTTCATATCTACCTGGGACTCTGAGACATGAAGTAAAGCTATCATATTTCTATAGTATGGAATTGCCAAAGTTTGACCATTATTAACCATTTCGAACTCAGTAATTTCCTATGGTTCGATTTAATATTTGAATAGGAATCCACTGTAAGTGAAAGTCCAGAACACGGAGTGAAAGTGGTTTTTATGCAATGTCTGAGTGGTTGTGGTTTCCATGGTTCCATCTGAACTCAAAAGGAAAGATTTCTCTGATCCACTAGTGCTGCGGTGCCAAGTGAAATGCCACCCCTCATGCCTGGCATTCCCATCCTTTCTGAGAAAATAAGAAGATTAGAAAAGGTCCTACCAAATATTTAGGATAGAAGGGGCAGTGTGGAGGGGAATAGGTATTAAGAAGGGTGATGAGATAAAAGGGAATGAAGGTGCAGTCTCCTTTCTTGGTCCTTTTGATTCACTGCCACCTATATGGCATGGAGAAATAATTTTGAATCAGTACAGGATGGCTCAATCACCCACTGAACTGAGTGATAAAAATCCATTCTGAGTCTCTCCTAACACTATGAATCTCTAGGTTCGCAGTTTCTTTTCAAAATATGTTCTTGATCCAAGAAAAGCCTATTCTGAAGAAACATACAAAACAGATCAGAGTTTAGAGTCACGCACAAAGAAAGATGTACCCTTTCCTAAGTCAACTCAGTTTATTATAAATTTTAATTACCAGCCCTCCTTTGCCTTCTAGCCCCAACTTTAACAGCTGCAGAGTCCTTGAAAGGCAACCTTCCATGAAAATGCTCCAATTACCAATTTACTGGTTCTCTCATTACAATTAAACCATTTTTTTTATTACTCATTCAACAAGCATTTGCTGAGCACTTGCTATGGCCAAGCACTGTGCTTTGTAGTGAGGTTGGTTATAAATATGGCACAGCTCCTGACTTCAAATGAGGCTGCCAGATGAGGGGACAGTAGCCTTGAGCGGATCCTATAGCAGAAAGCTATATTGGGGTACCATGAAGACCCAAGGAAATCTTTAGTTCTACCAGGGGGGTGGGATTTTCAGGAGGAGGCAATGCTGTTCAAGGGATAACAGATCTGTATTGAGCTATGAGAGATGAAAAATAAGTTCACCATATAGATGGGAGTGGCAAGTCAGGGAAATTCAGTCTGAAGTTGCTAAATGGCTAAAGCATGGAGACACAAAGCATGTGTGGGAATCCAAATTAATAGCTTAAGGCAAGAGCAAAGGGTGTTAGACGGTTAGCAGCCTGAGGGGTCAGGTGACCAGCCCACTTATTATCTCTTGCACCACATCCTCACTTTTCTCTGTCTCCAGCTTGACTACCCCATCTCCTGTTGACCGTCCACCATGATGCCATGATAATCTTTTAAAATATTAAGTTGCAAACCCTCTCCACCAATAACCTTCAATCGCTTCCTGTAACCTGTAGGATAAAATATAAAACAAGTTCCTTAAAGTGGCAAACAGGACCCATGAAGGATTGAATCATTTCATCCACACAGACATGTTCAACTTCTCACCCCTGGTCCTGTGAATGCAAACTCATTTTGTAGATAGGATCTTGGAAATCCTGTTCATTAAGGTGAAACCAAACTGAATTAAGACAAGCCTTAACCCTATGTGACTGGAGTTCTTATAAGCAGAAGAAATGTGGACAGTCAGAAGGAGACAGATGGCCATGTGTCAAAAGCAGAGATTGAGTTATGGATTGCTGACAAGCCACCACCAAATGGCACAGACTTCAGAGAAAACACCTTGATTTTGGACTTCTAGCCTACAAAACTGTAGGACTATAAGTTCTCTTGTTTAAGCCAACTGATCTGTGATACTTTGTTCCATCTTGCCTGGCATACTGAGATACAACCCTCTATGACCTGGTGTCTAATCTTCTCTTAGAGCATCTCCTACCAGCATCTCCTTCATTCAGTCATCCACTCAACCAGTATTTCATAGGTAGCAACTCTATTCAAAGCAGAACACTACGTGACTATGTAACCTAGTCTGTGTCTTCATGACAATGACTTGCTAATAAGAAAAAATATGCATCATATAATCTAGCCACAGTAAATTACATGCAGGTCATCAAAGGTGCCATGAGATCTTACATTTCTTTGCTCTTGTACATGTTTTTACCTTTTCTTGGAATGTTCTTGCCTACCTGTTAAGCTGATGAATTTACTCCCTTACCATTCTCCATAATTTCACTCAGCCTCCTTTTCTCTGGGAACCTTCCCTGAACTCTGCGTATCCTACTCTCAGAATGTACTGTCTACCTCTTTGTCAGTTCTTGCCATGTGCTTAGGGCACTACTGATGGCTCTTCTGCAGGCTGGATACTGAAGAGATGTAATAGCTGGTGCAGCAGGAACTCTGAGTCCTAACTGATGTTGACCATAAGCCGCGAGCAGAGCCAAACCAGCATGTAGCATCTGAATTCAGCTCTCCTTCTTCTTGGTCTGTATTTGCTCTCAATTCTGGGCTTTTGTCTTGTTCATATGTGTTTCCAGAACCCAGGACAAAATAGGCCCCCAACAACTTTCCTGAATATGTGGAAAACTGTTTTTTTTCCTATCCTGGATATAAACGCTTCACTCTGCCTTCTTCACCAGGCTGTTATAGGGTCAACTATTTGTTAAAATGCTTTTTTTAAAAATGTCGGGTGCTCTCCTGGAAAGGATGAGTCTAAATTAGAACACTGACTTGCCCTCTGCTGCCTCTACTTTCTGTGACCTCATGGAAGACCCTGGAGGGATGAAATTATAGTAGCATGCTGGTAGCTTCCTCTTCCTCTGGATAAGCCTGTTATAAACAAGGTATCTTTTCCCTACATGTATTGTCTCTAATTAACATGTCAGATCTTCAACTGAGTGTCTCTTTCAGAGGGAATGACCCCGTTCAACATTGTTGGTGGTTTGGGTTTTGTTTGTTTGCTTGGTTGGTTGGATTTTTGGCTTTGTTTTGTTTCATATTATTTGGTTTGCTAACAGCTGCTGGTTGTTTGGGAGATTTCTAAATTATCTAACAGTGTTCCATGTCAACTGGAATTGGACCAGGCATCTTGACAAATGGAAAATAGTGCTACAGGTTTCTTGTAGTACTGCCAGCTACCTCTGCACTGTCACTGGTCTGGGCCTGAGTGACCACATTTCAGAAAGGATTCATCATCCTAGCCAATCATAGGTAAAATGGATCAAGACAATTTCCCCATCCCAATTGCTGCCTTTATTTTTCATGACAGTCACAGGATGCCAGAGCTGTAAGGAGTCTTGGATAGGATCCCCTCAGTACCTGTCTAAAGAGTTTGTAGTGCTTCCTGGAAGGATTTCAGGGAAAGGGGGCTATCATCAATTAATGACATCTGTCAAGGACAAGGGAGAGGGGTGTGATGACATGTGGCCATGGGCCTGGAGATCCTGATCTAGTCTCACTCCTTTAACTATCGGATGACTGAGCTGAGGTCCAGAGAGGGTGGTCCATGACCACACATAGAGCCCCAAGTATATGTGAGCCTGGCACGCACATGTCTTGATTTCTAGCCCTTTTTCTATGATACCCACTTTTTGGGTTAAAGTAGAAAAGTTTACATCCAAGGAAAAATCTGTGGTCATAATTCCATTCTCCATAACAATAAATTTTGCAAAGCCCTGGAAAAAACCTTCAAGATACCTGCGTTAGTGCTTCTTCCTGCCCACTCTTGAAACCAATGTCACAGTATAAAACCCACTGCAAGTGCCTACTGACTCAGTGGGCCCCATTTGAGCCCCTCCCCTGCACCACAGCTGACCCTCCAGCTCTCTGCCCTACCAGATCTACCGGTAGGATCTACCTCTTGTTCAAGCCTTGTCTAAGGGTCATTTGGGAAGACTGACCCTCTTTGATCAGCCTCTCACTAATAAGCAGTCATACAAATAGAAGCTTCATCTAACAAGCAAGTGCTGAGTACTGGGAATAGAGTAATCAGTAAAATTCTTTCCTGAACTCAAAGAACACCCAGTATATTAGAACAGACTGGACAATGAACTTATTTCAGAAACCAACATGGGACAATAGCAATGACTGGTGAAGATACGGAGATGGAAATATTTATCTAGCAAGGATAAGCATTTGAGTTAATCCTTTCATTATGCAGGCGAGACAAAATTACTGAAGCAGCTAAGGAATACACCCAAAGGCACTGCAACTTAGGTCCTAGCCCGCTGTGTTTAGATTACATCTAATGGCCATGCTCCCTTACATCAAGTGGTCAAGGAGACCCCAAAAGAATAAAGTGCTATTGCTTGTCATGGCACCCAGTCATTAAACTTACTCCCAACTTGAAGCAAGGACCTTCTATCATTCGTTTATCTTTCTGGGGTCCTTTTTCCCTGGCTGGACTCCAGCATGTGGCCCAGGGCAAAGTCATACAGTAAATGCTTAATAAATGATTCTTCATTGTGATCAAAATTGGCCTCACGTTGGGGGCAAGAAGGGGTCCTGTCAATCTTCCATCCTGGAGTTGGGATCTAAAGGGAAATGGCCCCCTGACCACAGTATGTCACTGAAAGCACCTGGGGAAAGTATGCAGGGGATCTGGTTGCCACAGAGCAGAACACCTGTCACAGGATGTTGTTTTGAAGTGGAACGCCACTCAGCTTTCTTTTAACAAAGTCCCCTGGAGAGGACCTTTTACATGTGTCATTTCTAACCAGGCTGCAGAAAGTTTTCCTGACATCCTTGCAAGTGACCTCTTTAAAATGGTAGCACTTTCATTTTACTAGCAGTTCCAGCTCTTTAAAGGACTTTTGCATCCCACGTTTTTCTTTTCTGTTAAATGGAGGCAGAACAAGTAGGTAGTTAGGGCAGGGACTGTCTTCCCCATTTGCTGAGACAATGGGACAATTGAGGCTTGCCAGGAGTAAGAAATTCCTTTCAAAAAGAAAGTAAGTGTCAAAATATTTACAACTACTGCCAAGGATAGTTTGGTCCTGCCCAGGAACATTGAAAATGCACATTCCCTATAAACTAGTGATTCCACTTTTAAGAATCTCCCTAGAGAAATTCTCACTCATGAACACAATGTATAAGAATGTTTCTTGAAAAATATTTTTTATTAGTGAATAAAGTGGAAACAATGGAACTGCCAATCTACTAGGGTAATGAATTACAAAGCATTATATTAATAGGATGGATTCATGCAGCCATCCATATACAGGACTAAAGCTGATGTATCTATCAACAAGAACAGAATTCAAGGCAAGTTTCAGTATGATTCTAGTGTATAATATATCCTTTTTTGACTTAAAGCCATAACAGTATAGATCAGGGGTCAACAAACTTTTTCTCTGAAAAGAAATATGTACAGGTTTTAGGTTTTGCGGGTATATATGCTCTCTACTA
Organism: Myrmecophaga tridactyla; assembly: GCA_004026745.1. Classification (NCBI taxonomy): domain Eukaryota; kingdom Metazoa; phylum Chordata; class Mammalia; order Pilosa; family Myrmecophagidae; genus Myrmecophaga; species Myrmecophaga tridactyla. The sequence goes on from PVIY010003383.1 coordinate 26,189, forward strand.
CATATTATTGTTTTTTAATTTGCTTTCCAAACTTTTAAAATGTAAAAACCATTCTAGCTGCAGTCCATACAGAAACAGGCTACAGGCTGGATTTGGACTGTGAGCAAGAGTTTCCTGACTCCTGCTGTATGTTGGTTGATGCATAAATTTGTATGTCAAAATATAAGAAAAGATAAAACAGGGAAGGAATGTTTTCTTTCTTTCACTGAAAATACTAAGCAACTATAAAAATATATTGTCAATATGTATCAATATGTCTGAGTTTTATTTAGGCAATGGGTAATTATAATTTTGTTAGCAATATTCTTCATGCTTTTTTGATTTTTTAAAATATTCTCCAAATAAGAGTTAATAAGGGGCTGCACCAAAAGCTGCCCCCAATGCCTGTATTTAATAACAAAGCTACTATTCCACTAAGACTTAAGGACCTAGGAAACTCACCATTCTTGATTACCAACAGAAATACTGACTGAGCATTTGCTGTGGGTCAAGTGCTCTGCTTGGTGCTGTGAAGGGCATCAGATTCAGCCAGGCATGGAGAGGGAGGCTCAGCCATCAAGAGGCATTGAGTCAGACAACTGAGAGGACTCACAATCAGCACCACACATAAGAATGACATTTTCCAAGAGTGATACTCAAGTCACAGGCTATGGAGACTCATTGCTATGAGCTACAAAAGGCCTAGGGATGCTGGTCCCTGTACCTAAAGACAATGGAAAGCTCCTGTAGATGTATGAGCAGGGGCATTTGTGAGGTTGGTTGCTTGTGTGTTAAATGTCTTTATTAAGCAATATGTTTGTGAACAAGGAAGAAGGGAAACTAGAAGCTGTGAATCAGGCTGCCAATGCAGATCTTGAGAGTACAGTGGGCTACTGACTCTCTTTGGGAGGTGGCAGTATTGTCTGATAACCCATCCCCAAAAGCCACTGTTAACTGCTACACTGAGCTGGGGGCCCAAACTTGGGGCAAGGCCACCTGGAGAGAAAGAAACAGTGAGAAGTGGTGAACCCAGCAGTTACCCGATGGGGGTCAAGGTGTGGGGACGGAGTGGCAGGAAGGGAGCAGGAGTCTGTGCAGAGACCCTGCCAGCAGCCACCTCGATGCCAGGCCTTGACTATTAAAGAACAATTCATCTTTCAAGGTACTGATCTGAGGGTCATTTCTGGGGGCCAGGAAAGCACTGCAACATGTCAGCAGCAACCCGGGCAATGTGGCTTCTGTATCCAAAGCCTCATTGAGCATCTCCTCGGCATAGGTTTGGAATCCACATGATTCAGCCAAGACGTGTCCTTTCTCAGGCTGATACAACATGTGCAGTGACCAGCCCAAGCCCAGCTTTCTTGCCTCTATAAAGGATGCTTTCTTTTATTATTGTTGACTTTGTTTTTATGTTTCTCTTCTCCCTGACCTCTCTGTCTAGAGACACTGTGCAGCCTCTGTAAGTTGCTCTGATTTTCCAACTAAGTCACAAAGACACAGAAGTAAGGGAGAAATCCAGAAACTTGCAAAAACAAGGTATTTACTCCATAACATTCCACTTCACAGGGCTCTTTGGAGGAGATGATAAAACAGGCTCGAAAACATTTTATATACTGTAAAGGAATATCCCCAAAAGTGCTGTTCTAACTTTTAAATTGACATAAGGGCAAAAATAAGGTATTCTCAGACTCGGAGATATAACCAAGCAAAAGCAAAGTGAAATGGATGAGATCAGATATCTTCAGAAACCTACTTTCACCTGACTTGTCTCTCAGGGCAAGAAGGGACAAGATCTTGGTAATCTAATCTAATATCCTTTTAGCTGTAAGAAAATCTAGTGAAAAATCAATGGTCTGAGTAAGTCTGAAGAAAGATAGCTTAAATTAAATGGATCTGCTGTAAGAGGAAGCTCAGGAGAGGGAAGGCAACAAATATTTGCCTCCTCCATGCACATCTAATCAGCCAGTAGGAATCAAGGGTGACACCAGTTATGTGGTCCATTTAAAGGAAGTTGTATCTTGGGTTTGAACTCAAGGCCAGAAAGAGAGACATATTTCTAGAAAAAAAAGAGGTACAGCTGAGAGATCTAATGTCAGTTCAAAGACCAACAGCAAGTAAAACTTAATTAAGTAAATTGGAAGTCAAAAGGCAACAGTCTAAAGGCGAGCCACCTTGATAAGGGCTAAGAGGCCAGAACCCACTGAAGGTTGTCCCAGCTTGGCGGCACTTGCCACCAACAGCATACTGTAGATGCAGAATCACCGAGGGCCGAGAACAATAATGAGCAGATCCCAGCACTGTCCAGAGGAGGAGCCTTTTGACTGGAAGTCTCAACTGGCCCCTCGTCAGGTATCCCTCCCTTTTAAAGGGCTATATCCAATGTGCATTCTTGATACCAAGGGTCATTAAGATATCCTAAGTTCATTAAGGAAACCTCAGATCTGTTTGTCTTGCTGTATCCCTTTGCAAAGAAAGATGTTCACCAGAGGACTCAAAAGTCTTGTCCTTTCATGACCATTGTTCTTTTTCATTTTAAATTAATAAATAGGCATTCTGGTATTTGACCGATCTCTTCTGATTTGGTTAGCATGGATGAGTATCATGAATAAACTAAATGTACAAATGTGAAAGCCCACGGATCAATTCTAGAGGAAGGATGCAAGCCACCCAGAGGTATGATCACCTTGGAAGCCAGCTTCTCCAGGTAACAATTCTATTGATATTTCACAATAAATCAACAGAGACAAGATTTGGTTTAGGGGTAATTATGTAGGAGCAGAACTATTCAAGGTTCATGGAACAAAAGAAGCTAAAAATAAAGCACCATTTTGCTTTAACTAACTCAGGATATCAATGTTTCATTTGAATGTCTAGAAATGCTACCAGAGAGGTGTAGACTAGGAACTATGCAAGTTCAAATGGGAGAATAAGTCCTTCTCGTGAAGTTGAAGAATTTCTGTGGAAACCATCAATTTCTCTTTTTGACCTTTCCTGGTATTTTGGAGATGCTGCAGAGACTTTGGATTAAAAACAAATAAATGAAAGGATACTCCAAATCCATGGTAACACCAGTGAAAGTGACAGTGAAAATTACAACAGCACCATTACCTGGATCCTGGAATATCTTTTCAGGCAATTGGGATGGAACAGAGATGTAGGGCAGAGGTCTATTAATGAATGAGTGTAGAGTCAGACATACCTCCTGTGCTGGTTTGAAAGGATGTCTGTCCCCTAGAAAAGCCATGTTTTAATCTAAATCCCATTTTGTAAAGGCAGAATAATCTCTATTCAATACTGTATATCTAATACTGTAATTAGATCATCTCCCCGGAGACATGATTTAATCAAGAGTGGTTATGAAGCTGGATTAGGTGATGACATGTCTCCACCCATTTGGGTGGGTCTTGATTAGTTACTGGAGTCCTATAAAAGAGGGAATATTTTGGAGAATGAGAGAGATTCAGAGAGAGCCAGAGAAGAACGGCATAACCACGAGAAACAGAGAGCCCACTAGTGAGCAACCTTGGGAGGTGAAGAAGGAAAACGCCTCCCGGAGAGCTTCATGAAACAGGAAGCCAGGAGAGAAAGTTAGCAGATGATGCCTTGCTCGCCATGTGCCCTTCCAGCCAAGAGAGAAACCCTGACCATGTTCACCATGTGCCTTCTCACTTGAGAGAGAGAGAGAGAGAGAGAGACACCCTGAACTTCACTGGCCTTCTTGAACCAAGGTATCTTTCCCTGGATGCCTTTGATAGGACATTTCTATAGACTTGCTTTAATTAGGACATTTTCTTGTCCCTAGAACTGTAAACTAGCAACTCATTAAATTCCCCTTTTTGAAAGCCATTCCTTTTCTGGTATATTGCATTCCGGCAGCTAGCAGACTAGAACACCTCCGCTTATCATAGGGTCCATCTGAGTGAACTCAGGCTAGGTTCTTAGCTGCTCTGTGCTAGTCTCTTCAAATGCAAAAAGGGCTAATAAAGCTTCTATTCCTCTGAGTGGTCAATAAAGATCTTGGGAGATTATAGGTATTTAAAATGTTCCAATTTTCTTTGACTAAATTAAAAAGATTGCCTGTTAATTTGACATCTAAATTGTCAGAGATTAGCAAGATCTCATAAATGCCACTGACTGGCTGGTTGGCCATGGCTCAGACCTAACACGTCCCATTAAATATTTTAATGAAACTTTTATGCAAATTTTGACATAATATAATGTAGTTAAACTCTTTTTTCTATTCTTTGACATTAATCAATAAATCTTAAAGGTGATCTAATACCCAATCTGATAATTAATTAGGGACTAATTAGTCAACTATATATTTATGAATATTCCAATTTCATAATTGCAACCTGTAGAGTCCCAGGAAATATTTGTGCCAGTCAACAGTGATGTTAAAGATTGGATAATAATAATCCTCCACGTTTTAACAGCATGTCAAAATATACGTATAACTTTCTATCTAAACTAGCTTATTTAATTTTCACAATATCTTAAAGGATAAGCATACTTAGATTTTCTTTTTTTTAGAACCTGGCATAATTAGTGCCTGGCAGGTAGTAGTATGATTGAACAAATGAATGATTAGGTACTCAAATGTTGGAATGATGGATGGGTGGGTGCAAAGATGGAAGGCTGGATGGATAAATGGATGGATAGGAGGATGGATAGTTATAATTTATTGCAAAGAATAAAGCTATTCACCCTGATCTACTAGGATGATCTTAACTCCCAAACTTGATTAGTATCTTCTTATAAGTTGAATTTTATAGAAATTATATATCTTGCAACATTAATCTTAGTGCCTTGCTACCAATAAGTAGGTAATGCTAATGTTAATATACTTGTAAATCCATTTCCCAATGTGACAATATCATATTGTCAGTTGGAATACTCACCTCACCTCTTCCTCAACACTTTTGGAAATAATTGGAAATGCATAGCATGCACTTTTACCCAAGATTGTATGATTAATCTTTAACACAAAACAGTACTACTGTAATGGCTGATCTGATAGGCAACAAAACCTACTTTTCTCCCCTGCATCAACTATTTCCTGGTCTGGTGAGTAGATCTGAGCTGGACTGTAAGAGTTGAACACACAGAAAATCTTTTCTTTTGACCTTCCTTCATGCGAAGGTACCCCTCAATACTCAGATTAGGACGGATCCCTGGGGGCTCTACTTCCTACTGAAATCCCTCAACTTCATTATTCATACCAGCTGCTTCAGCACCATCCAAACTGTCTACTCAGTGTGAAACTTGCCTAGGAACAGGGATTTTCTTCTCATTTTTCAATTGCGGTGATAGTTGTTTTATTTTTCCAATTCCCTGGAAATTTCCTACTTTTATCCCTTTTCCATCAAGCAGAAATGGTCTGTCTCGGTGACCTTCTTTATTTCTGCAGACTCTAGACTTCCTTCCCTTTAGAAAAATAGTTCTCTCTCCTAGCTTTACTTTTCCAACCCCTCAAGAGCTTTAAAAATACCACTGCCAGGGACCTGCACTCAGGAATTCTAATTCAATTGATTGAGAATAAAGCTTTATTAAACCAAAAAGACAAAGCTTTCTCAGATGATTCTGAAAAGAAATCAAGGTTAAGAACCATTACCGTAGTGCAAAACATCTTGCAGTGACATCACAAGTAGTTTAAGCGCTGCAGTAATAAAAAAAAATGACTATTCATTGTCTGTTGAGTGAAATAAAATGCATAGGCATAGCCTACTGTATCAGTCAGCATCGTATAAGTCATGCAATCAGTAACAAATAAACCCCAAAATACCAGCGACTTACAACAGCAACATTTATTTCTCACCCCATTGCATACTCTTCACAGGAGCCTCCCCTACCTGAGACTTCTGAGAATAAAGATGTGACAAAACCAGGCATTGGCTCTTAAAAGCTTTCTGCTCAGAGGTAGCCTGTGTCACTTCTCATATCTCATTGGCCAAAAAAGCTATACCGTCCATCCTAGAGGGCAAACCAGTACAATCCTCTCGTAGGGAAGGAAGCTGAATAATTAGAACTAAAACACAATCTCCCACAACTACCGAGTAGAAAACTTTGGGACACCAAAGCCATAAAAGGGAGCTGCCCCAGCATGAGGTTTGAATGAAGGTTCGGTTTTGGAAGAGAAAAGGGATCTCTGAACTTTCAAAGGCAAAAGCAAAGGGCAGATTGAGGCAAACGATTCTCAACATCCATCATAGCATCACACAGATTGATCACTCAAGTCATATTTTATAAAGGATTTTTTTAGGGAGATGTCAAAGAAATTAAGGCAGTGGCAAGAGATGAAAAGTGAAGCTCAGGTAAAAAATGAAAACTTGGTTTCCTTCCTCGGCCTTTTAGAAGTTACAGAGTCTCAATGCTCACCCATACATTTTAATGTCTTTGCCTCTCCATGGGTGCTGCTTAGTGTTGCAGGGTTCTAGCAGTTGGGTGACATATGTTATGTAACAAGCAACATGAATCCAAAGGCGTCTTCTGAGGGGCCGAAACTGCTGAAAGTTCATCCTAGCAGAAGAGAGATGCTGCAGCACACTGTAGCCCTTTGGTGGGAGACAGCTCTCTCCCACTCAGAATCCCAGGAGCTCACAAGCAGCCCAGCTTGCCAGCTGCCCCATGTGGCCATGGGCAGGTCACAGAACCTCTGTGGGCCTCAGTTTTCCACCTCATTGGACTGGTCAGATAAAATCGTAATACATGAAAGCGTATGTATAAAAATCTGAATCTAATTTATGTTCTTAGTGGTATCAATTTATTATCATTGCAGTTGTCATTCTTGATCCTGTGTAGTAGATACTATATGACACGCATTTTACAAAAATGAAAATGGAAGCTTTAAGAGGAAAAGAGGCTGACGCGCGATCACATGTCTTGGTGCTTTTTGCAAAAGGAACGAAATGGCATTTCATCACCACATGTTTTTGTTCGAAGTTCACCTATTTTTGCAGGGAGGAATGCTCACTATATAATATTAAGTAGAAAAAAGCAAAATATTAGATACATATAACAAACTTAACTACATTCATGCAGGCGATGCACGCAATGCATCCCTGTATCTATCTAATTTATATTTGTTTACATAGTGCAATAATTCATTTAAAGCACTTAGGAACATTCTTAGCTCATTATAAGCACTAAACAAATCAGCTGCCATCATAACTGTTATTACTACTATATGCACATAGAAAAAGATAGAAAAGAAATATGCCAACAGGTGAACAATGGTTATTTCTCAATAGATGGATTAGTGGCAATTATTTTTCTCTCTGCCTTTCAGAATTTTCCAGTACTTTCATGATGTGAATGTCCTTTATAATGAAATCATAAATATATGCGTGTTTTATAATGTATCACTTGTAAAATGATTCATATAAAACACAGAATGAGCAGAGATAAGATGAAGGACATATATTTCATTTCACGGTAAAAAGAACTTTCCATCAGAGAGGTCCAGAGAGGAAAGGAATTGCTAAGAAGGCAGGGAGCTAGCCAGGCTTTGTAATGAGCCAAAAGCAGCTGCATAGCTACTGGCAGAGAATTTATAAAAGGAAAGGTTGAGCCAGATAACCCTGAGACTGTATGATGCTACAAAATTATATTTAGACATCAGGGTATTTATACTTCAGAGCAGGACCCTTGTTATAATTTGCAAAGCCTAGTAAAAATAAAAATTTTTGTTCAGAAAATAAAATATTAAGAGTTTCAAGGTGGGGACAGCAGAGCATTAAACCAAATGCAAGACCGTTCTGAGAGCAGGGCACTTGGCAATTGCACAGGTCGCACACCTGTGAGGCTGGTCCTGCTGCACAGTCTACAAACGTGAAAATCTTTTTGCAAGGTGATTTGGACAAACCAGTTGTCTCGCAAAAGTTGATTAAGAGAGGGCGGGCCTCAGTGGCTCAGTGGCAGAGTTCTCGCCTGCCATACTGGAGACCCGGGTTCGTTTTCCGGTGACTGCCCATGCAAAAACAAAAAAGAAAAAAAAAAATATATATATATATATATATGTATAAAAGTTGATTAAGAGGGAAAATCTAGCCACTAGGGGGGACCTGAAAAATCCAAAACATATTCTAACCATCAAAAATCCCACTTTATCTCCTTTCCACTACAAAGTAAATCAAAGTTACATTGCTGAGGGAGAACTTCAGGTTAGAAATGGTGACTAGGACACACACACTTATACCTTTTTCTACACAAGAACCAGAACTAAATGAATGGGATAAAAAACCTGTTTTCCAAAGGGATGTAAAAACTGTTAACTTTTACTATGCGCTGTAAGAAACTGGTCAAGAGCGGAAACAACAGTATATTAGTGATTTCAGGCAAGTTCTGGAAAGTGTGTAGAGGAGTAGGGTCTGACTCAGCAGTGTGGAGAGAGTTACAACTTACATGTCTATAGATGAAAGTACCACCAAGAAGTGAGCCAATTTACTGCCCAGAATTCCTGAGTCTGAGACTGCGGAGACTCTAGGGGCAATGGTTGGGCTGGTAATTGGATGCTGGTCTGAAGATAGAAAACTGGTTAAGAGACTGAATCAAGGGTAATTGAATCTACGGGACCCTTTCCTGCCCAAAGAAGACCAGAGGTTTATAAATGATCAAAAGAGGGTCACTTTGGATTCAAGACCATCAGGCACAGCCAGAGCTGGGTAAGATAACTTAAACAAGGAATTAAATAAAAGTCTAAATACTGACCTGTGGGACTTAACAGAATACCTACAGAGGTATCATGCGATGCACTGGCTCCTTGAAATTAGCAGAGCCTGCCACAGAAAGGAAACACTCGGAGAAAAACAAAGAGCTCTCAGAAACTAGTAAGATAGTCAAAATAAAATAATTCAATAGAAGAATTGTAACGTGAAGTCAAATGAACTTAATACAATGTGGAACAAAAGGACAAAGAATGGGAAATGAGAAGATTTTTTTTTTAAATAGAGGCTCTTTGAGAAAGCACAACATGCTATGAAAATGAGTTCTGGAATGAACAAAAGAGAGAGTGAGAGAAAATAAAGGGTAGGAGATTCTTAAAGAAAAACACCAGGAAATTTGCTAAAACCCAAGGACAGGCGAATCCAGAGAAAAAAAGGCAGGTCACATATGAAGACCAGGAATTAGAACGTCACTGAATTTCTCAATGACTATACTCTAAATGTAAGGTAGTTGAAAAATGATTAAAAATTCCAAGCTTTTTAAATCTATAATGGTGTAGTCAAACTCTCAATCAACCATAAGGGAACAGTAAAGAAATTTTCACATATGAAGATCTCAAAAATGTTACTATCCGCGCCCTATTCCTAGAGCCATTGAAAGATGCACTCTAGTTAAAGTTTACATGATAGCAAAATAAGAAAGATATGGGATCCACAAAACAAGAGATCCTACAGAATGATGATCCTACCTACTGTGTAGGTAGCCTAAAAAGGAAAATTGAGATTCTACTGGAAAGACAAAGGGCTTTGGGAGGGAGGGCTTGAGAAATTTAAAACAAACAAACAGTAACAATTTAAAAAGCTGATGCTTTTGAGTTTATTGGCAGGCCCATAGGGGATGTTCTGGTCTTCAGAAGAAAAAAAATGACCACAGTGTGATGATAGAAAAACCAAGGTAAGGTGGGGAAATAATGTGGAAACAGGTAGAGTTATTTAAAGGAAAAGGTTGAATCAGAAAGGAATCAAAATTATTATGCACTATTGGGCTAAGCAGTGAACAATATTTACATGGTTATAATAAGAGAAATCACATTAACAGGATGTGAGAAAGAAATGGTGGAGAGAAGTGGAAGAGTTTAGTTCTCAGCAGCAGGAGAGGGAAATGTGGAACAGGGAATTATTCTTAAAAAATATAAGTAAGTAACAATTGTCATTCCTATTTGACCTCTATTATGTATATGCTTTACTTTGATGAAAATTAAAAACAAATATTCTAATAATCAGAGTATGTTCACTTCTATAACAAACAATCCCAAGTTTCTGATATTTAAAAGAGTTTCATTCAAGTTGCAGTCCCTGCAGGTTGGGCCAGTGCTTTGCTACCCAGCTTTATCTTTAAAACTTGCTCTGCAAGTTTATTGCAGAATGGAAAGAGCATAGGAGGAAGTTAATGGCCAGGCTGGGAGTGGTGGACAGCACTTCTTCTCAAACTCCATTGGCCAGAACCCAGTCCTATGATCTCAGTCATCTTCAGTGAGGCTGGGATGTGTTATTGTTTTTCATGCCCAGGTTTGGTGAACCAAAGGTTGTCATTGCATGAGTATTTAAAAGAAACTAAAACTGAGATGTTAAAGGATCTCTAAGATAATGGTTCTCAACCAGGAGGCAGTATTGTCCTCCAAGGGATAGATGGCTATGTCTAGAGACATTTCTGATAGTAACAGCTTGGGGGGTACTGCTGGCCAAGGAGGCTGCAAAACATACCACAATGCATAAGACAGCTCCCTGCCCCAACAACAAAGAATTATTCAACCCAGAATGTCAGAAGTACTGAGGTTGAGGAACCCTGCTATCAACCCTCTGTTCTCTAGGGGTTCTGATATGTAGCAAGCGGCATGGCAGAGCGCAAAGAGTCCTTGTAGCAAAGTCAGAAGTTCCAGTTCTCTTCGCAGCTCCCCTGTGTGCCCTTGTTAAGTTGCCCATCCTTTTGGACAGTCAGTTTCCTCCTCGATGATATGAGGGTAAAACCTACCCAGTTTTCCTAATGCCCTTTGTAATGGTCCACCCTAGGTGCTGGATACCATAAAAAAGGCAAGAAATCATTAATGCTGTAGCCTTGGAGGTCATTCTTGAAAAGACAAAGAATATGTCTTTGATGAAAAGGTTGTCAAAAATGATTACTCAATGGTGTTGTTGAATAATGTATTCACTGAAAACAAAAGCTCAACAGTAAATAAAAAGGAGAAGAAATCAGATGCGGCTAATGTATAATATGATTACTACGACCACATTTCCCAGATTTTCTGGGGCAGTCTCATGACACGTGACTATCCTATGTGTCATTCATGGGTTCTGAAAATTACATTAAGTGCAATTTGCAAGCTAAATCTCCAAATGACCTTTTGTACCTGACACAGCCCAGAAGTCTTTGGCCAGACCCTGCTTCTCTACGTTCAGTTCAAAGCAGGATCAATCTTAGATAGAATGGAGAAATATGCCTGTCTTGTTTTCTGCTATACCCCTGATTTCAAATGGAGGAACTGGTTTAGAGTTAGAGTTCAATAATTATTTGTTGACCTGATGGCTGAATAAATAGGAAAAGACAGAAACAGGCATATGCTAAAATTTAATTCAGCCATGCTGTGAGATCACAGAGAATAACCCCCGTGTCTTTCTCATTGTTTATTTTCAATGATCAGCACATATTTGACACTCAGAAATGGCTGAATTAACGATTATTAAAAATTGATTTCTTGAGTAAAAATTGTGCTAGGCATAAGTTACGATAAAAATAGGAAAGCATTTATGAGATAATTTTATGAAAAGCATAGAAGTCCCAGACTTCTCCAGGCTCAAAACCACATTAGTGACTATTTAAATACATGAAACACCAAGGATAACCCTACACAAGCAGATTTAAAATTTATCATAGCCATGTCATTGGCTTCCATGAAGTGATCAGACTAAAGATCTCTATGGTTAACCAGGAATTTCCCCGTAAGAGGCGAGACCTGAGATGGAACTTATAAGATTTTGAAAAGGCAATGGATGAAAAGCAAAGCCTGAATTCAGATGTGTGGTGTAAACAAGAACATTAATTATATCGTTTTCAAACAGACCTGGGAAACTAAACTACTTTTTAAATAAAGTACTTCAAACATAGAGAAAGAAATTAAAGATAAACCACATAAACCACAGAATGATGATTTCTCATCATTCTATAGGATCTCTTGTTTTGTGGATCCCCTATCTTTCTTATTTTGCTATCATACTCTTACAGCTCAGATACAGTCCCTTTTAACATTTTCTGATATTTGTTTCAGATTTTTGTAAAGAATTAAAACATTACAAATACAGATGGAGCCCATGTTTCTCCCAACCCCAATCTGATCTGCCTTCCCACTTTTCCAGAAGTGATCACTATTAAGAGATTAGTGTCTGCATTGAAGTCTATATTCATGTATTTTACAAATTTTAAATATCCATTAAAAATACATACAGGGCAGGCCACGGTGGCTGAGCAGGCAGAGTTCTCGCCTGCCCATGCATACAGAATCTTTCAAGTTAAAAAATTAATGGCATATACTGATTGTACCCTTTTGCCACGTGTGGTCTTTGCTCGGTGTTATATTTCCCAGACTTTTCATATTGATATATATAATTCTAGTGTGTCCATTTTTAGAGCTCTCTGATATACATTCCACGAAAGTACTATTGTTGCTGTATTCATTTTCCTGAAAATGAACATTTATCTCTAATTTTGTTTTGATTATAAATAATATTACTAGGAACATGCTTATACGTGTGTGACATTTTGTGGCGAATTCTTGGAAGTATAATCATGAGTTATAAAACATGCATATACTCAACCTCACAAGATATTGAGGAATTATTCTCTACAATGGTAGTACTGATAAATATTCCCTTTAGTGAGTGTAAGAATATAATATTTCATATTTCTGCCAATATTAGCGTTATCAAATATTTTAATTTTATGAGTTGAAGGGGTTTAAAATCTCATTTTGTCCTACTGAGATTAAATATTCTTTCCCGTATAAATATTCATTCCTGTTTCTTTTGTGACTCAATGGACCATAACTTTCACTGTTTATCGATTTGTCTTTTTTCTTATAGGAGTTCTTTATTTATATTGGACACAAATTTTTTATTATTTGTATGCTAACTTCATAGAATTTGTTGCTTGTATTTTGACTTTTGTGAAAGTGCCTTTTATTTACTTAGGAATTTTTTTTTATTTTGAACTGTTTTAATTTTTCTACAGGCCAAATAAATCTAGAACTCAACAGCAGTTGCTGGGTGGAGGGACAGAGGGAACAATCTTTGAGCACCTGTTTTGTGGCAGGCACTTCACTGATTCCCTAGAAGCAGAGCTTGAGATGGGGATTCTCATGCTAGTGATTTATTGGGAGGTAGGAAGTCGGGATAGCCAGGCAAAGATGTGAGTTCAGCAGACCTATAGCCTCAGCCTGATCCCATAGGGATATATGTAGTATGAATGACATCCCACAGTTGTCCCTTAGAGTAAGGGGTCTGACATTTTTGACTCCAAAATCAGTTCGTCATTAGCTACTGCCTCCTTCAAACCCTTTCTATCCCCAAGAAGAGGGAAAAGTATTCCAGAAACTTCCAGCCCAGATAGCTCCTATTAGCAGAGGGCAAAGGACTATAGTTGTGAATTGTAAGCACCCAAAGGTCACAGGAGCTGGGAGTGGGGGTGTAACTGCCCATCTCAAAGAAGGGAGCTGGGCTGGCACCGTGGCATGGACAATGCCTACATGACCGAGAGGGGGGAAAGAAATGTAACAAAATAAGGTATCAGTGGCTGAGAGATTTCAAACAGAGATGAGGCTATTCTGGAGGTTGCTCTTTTGCAAGCTTCAGCTAGATATTGCTAATTGTCATGGTATGCCAAGCCCCAATCAACAGTATTCCTGCAAATCCTAAAGAATACCCAGGGTTCTATTTGAGACTCTACAAAAGTTTCACTCACTAAGCTTATTTTTCTGAAAATGGAAACCTCCAGGTAGTTCCCAGCCCAGATAATAATACCTGAAACCCAGAGTTACCAGTCTCTCCAAGAGCAACCAGGTGCTTCCCCCTGCCCCATAATGTTGACATTCCTTTTCAATATTAAGAAATTGGAATGGTCATTGCCCAAATGTCCCTAAAGATTAGGAGAAGAATCAAAGGAGAAGGAGGAGTTGTAACAGAGTAGATAGGATTTCACGAATGAATATGACTGATGAATCATTATATCGATATTTCTTTTTTGTCTCCAGTGTCTTGGAGCAGCTAGAAGGAAAAACCTGAAACTTCACAACTGTAACCCACACCATGCTTGGAAATTTATTCTGTAGCCACTTGTTAAAACGTACTTTGAAATGTACTGTTTTGTGGATATATGTTATATTTCACAATTAAAAAGGGGAGGGGCGGCCGCTGGGAACAGCACCAAACAGCATCTGCTGCGCATGATCCAAATCATTTAATCTGACTCCACCCACATGAGGTGGATATCACCGCCTTCACTTTAGATATAAGCAAACAGAGGCTCGAAGTTTTGCTCAAGAACCACAGTTAATAAATCAGAGGAACACGAAGTTCAAACCTCATTTTTTTTTTCTGACTCCAGAAACTGTCCTCTGTAACTTGCCCCCACAGCTCCTTTAGGAAAACTCCTGTTCAGCACCTGCACCAGGTAATGGACTGAGCCAGAGGGGCCTTCCTTCCATCCAGTGCCAATGTGCTGGCAGAGATTGCCAGCATTTGTTACAGCACCGTAAGAGGATTGTAGAGTGAGCAAGCTCACCTGAGCCAGGTACTGGGTCACGCTCCACCAGGCTCAGCTTCACAGAACACCGCATTAGCATGGCATGGAGTGCTTTTATCTGGAAAACAGCAAATGATCTCATCTCACCTGCAGACACTTTAGGTACTTGCAGCAATCCAGGCTCGCTTGAAGGAACTGCCTTATAAAGAAATAAGTCAATTTCACGTCTTTATGTCAGAAAAACCCTCTGATTTCATATGTGACTCTTTTCCTAGTGTCAGAAAGATGTGGCTTGGGAGAAATAGCAGCAACACTCCTTATAAATTAAAGGTCAGTTGAGCTGAGGCTTTAACCCTGTCACCTCGCTACAAATCGAAATCGTCACGGAACTTTGGATACGTATTGTACATGGCAGGTCTGCAGCGTTAAGTGACAAGCTGTTCATCTTTGGGTTTAATATCATGAAGATTCAAAGATGCTTCGTTTCCCTTTCCATACTAATTCCACTCCTTGCTCAGTCAGCCTCTTAGGTACTTTCACTCACGTTAGCTCATTTAATAAAGCAAATGGTCTAGGAGTCTTATGTGCTGTGAGTTGCTTTCCCCCGTGGTAATTTGCTCACGAGCCAGTCTGCCATTTGGAGAAAACGATAGACAAAAGATTTGCCAGATGGCTGTGGGATCGGAGAGAGTAGAAAATACTTTTACACATGGTATGATTGTTGGGTCACTGGTGACATAAAGGCATGAAGGCAAAATGACTGAGTTGAGAGTCCTTGTAGGGTTGGGATGAATCCCATTTGTTCACTGCAAACAACGTCCCCCAAAGCACAGCGAGGACCACAGGAACCTGAATCGTCCTTCTTTCTCTAAATGACACGTTGCTCCCGGCATGGGAGAGGGGGATGCCTTTGAGGCTGTGTGATATTTACAAAGGGGACTGCTCCATTGTAGCCCCACGTGCGGCCGTGATCAGTATTCAGAGCGCCAATTAAACACTGCAAAGTTAAGTGGTAGTAAAATTAAAATGTAGCTGTGGAATGGAAAGGAATCTCAAACCAGGTGCAATTACACTCATTTTTATACCAGTCTCTTAAATTTTAATGCCTTTGGTGGGCCCCCGAATAAATGAATTATACAAGATTTGTACCGATTGAGATGAATTTCAGCTTCCTCCAAAACCCCCTGGCTTGAGGAGTTGGTGCAGGGGGTAAGAGGACAAGAGCACAGACTTGAAAGCATATCTGTAGGTACTGCCGTGAATAAGCCCACAGGTAAAAAGGGCTGCTTGTACAGCAGATCCATAAAAACACAGGCTCATAAGAAAGGTGTTGAATGAAATTTGACACACCTGCCCCTCCCAAGGCCCCATTCTGCCTCACCTTTCAGTTTCTGAAATCCCCAGGAAAAACTTCTGCTTATGGGTATTCCCACAATCAGGTCCCTCTGTTATCCACCTGAGGATGCAGAGCTTAAGAAACTGTATTAACAGCTCTTGGTTCCGTAGATCCTAAACCCTTCATCTGCTCAACCCATCTATACCTGGTGTGCCACAGGGGCAATGCATTCTTTACATATTCATTCATTTATTCCTTCCTTCATATATTCATTCCAGAGCTTGGTATGGACTCTGCCACATACTAGCAACAAGTCTCTTCTCATTTATAAGAGGTGACAGTAATCCTCACTTCCTCTCAGTTTCTTCATTTGTAATCATCTTATAAGTTCTTTACTATATGTTGATCACACAAGCTGTCATTATTCTCCACTCATTCAACAAATACTTCTGCGTAGCATCTACTGAGCGTTGGGCACACCCCATCCCTGCCCTCTGAGGGCTCCCCTTCATCCAACTTTTTTCTCTTCCTGCTTTTGAGCAATGGCTAGGTAACAGAAAAGCAAGGGGCCGATGTTTTATGGTCAAATTATGCATTAAGTAAACTGACAGGGCAGAGTATGTGTGTATATTAATATTAGTCATCATAATTAAAAAGATTCCCTTAATGAGCACTTAACAGAAAAGTGTGACTTTTTTTACTCTCCACTTAAATTAGTTTATCAGTGCTTCCTTCATGTTAGTTACTTTTGCTGTCTTCACAGTTTTACACCTTCTCTCCTCAAGTTAATTATCCCAATCTCCAGAATCATGAAATGGCTATCTATCTATGAATTCCATACTTATTTTTTATATTTCTGAAAGAAGCTGTTTGAGGTATTTAACAATAAAAGAAGTTGGATTGAAAACTATCAAAACTAGACGAAAAGGTAAATATATTACAGACGAGCAGAGAATAATTTACATCCAGAGAGATCACTAAGGAAGATACAACACTGCATGCAAAATTCAGTTGATATTTCTAGAAGTCAGGGAAAACAGAAAAAAAAGGATGGATCGTATGACTTATCTAGAACTAATGCCCACATGAATTGAGGGAAATGATCTTTGTTGTTATGCTACCATACTCTGAAATTAACACATCAGGGACGGTTGGCTTCAGAGAGGGGCCTGGGGTGACACAGTGAATAATGTCCTCGAGAGCGACACAACGTCCACCCCATGCAGGGACACTCTCGTGTCCACGCTTTATCTGTCCCAGCGTGGGAAGCCAGAGCACAATATTAAAGCATTGCTCTGTCAAGGCGATTCCACCAGGTGTCTGAGGGACATGAGACCTCTGACCTGGATTAATAGAAAAAGAAAATCACTTAGAGGCTCTGAGGAAGAAAGTATGAATCGACCCCTCATAGTTTCTACTTCTAGCATCAACATCTTACCTGTGTTTTTAACAGAGCAGGTGACAGAATTTGCAAATATATATCCCTTATAATCACTAGATTTTTTTTTTACTGTCTCGATCTCAGCCATAGAAGTCATATTGGTCATCACTTAAATAAAAACCTCGATATATATAAAAAATATATATCACAGGGGAGAATCTGAAGCACTTCTCTCCCAAGAACAATGACCTATGATCGCCATAGATCTATTTGTTTCCGGAACTGTGCTTAGAATGCTGCACCACACGTCCTCTTTCATTCATAACTACATTGTTTTTCTTGCTTTTGCCACTGTTATAATTAGCATTGTTAACCCACTGTAGATGAGGAGTATGGAGCAGAGAGAATTTCAGTGACTTTTGCAATGCCACACAGCTAATTAGGTGGCCAGGCTGTGATTTGAATCCTGTTCTCAGTCTCCAAAATTAATACATTTTCCTACACTGAAACTTATTACAGATTTTATGGCGAATATTAAAGTAATATAAAGCAGGTTTGAAATCATACCCTTAGTGAGAGAGCATAAGAACCGAGATGAGAATTCTCTGAGGACTTGACTTCAAGATGTGCGATCCTGAGATTGTTAATTATCCTCTCTAAACATCGTTCTCTTCATCCATAAAGTGGACACAATTAATTTTCAATTATGCTATGAAAGTCAGAAATAATGTACATAAAATGCCTAGAAATTGGTAAGAACGCAATAAATGGTAGCAACTGCCTTCTGATTTAAGTTCACTCGGGGTCCTCATTGTGGAAGGAGGCGAGTACTTCTCTCAGGAAATAGTAATGGGTCTGCTTAAAGGCACAAAGAAATGGGAAGACATTTGTAAAACATCCTGAATAAAGATGGAGAAGACAGGGAACAGAAAGAAGATGCATAACAAACATAGGCTGAGAGATCTATTTATATATCACTTTGAATTGTTCTGATAAATCTATATAGAAGATACTACATTCTCTTTTTCTTCCAGAGAAGTAAATCGAGGCTGAGAGAAATTAATCAACCTCTTCAGATTCACAGTATGATAAATGTCAGAATCAAAACTTAAATTCAGGTCCCTTTAATCCCAAATCTCTTGCAATGACCCCTCCTCTGCAGCAACTCAATTAACTAAGAAGTAGGCTCACAGGTATATGAATGGATGTTCCATTTATTTTAAACTCACCAGAGCTACTAGAGAACTAGCCTTCCCTGGCTTTGCCCCAGAATGGCTGTGCACACTTCCCATATCTTTTCTTTTTTGTATGCTATGTGGTGGGGGTCACACTTCATTCTCTTTCCGTGTGAGTATCACCCTATTGCAGCACCATTTGCTGAATTTGGGTTTGTTTGGGTTTTTTTTGTTTGTTTGCTCGCTTGTTTGTTTGGGAAGTGCATGGGCCAGGAATCGAAGCTGGGTCTCCTTCCTGGAAGGTGAGAATTCTACCACTGAACTACCCTCGTAACCCCCCCACCACCACCACCCCACACACTTCCCATCTCTTGATCTCAGTTTTTGCATTTCTAAAAGAGGAAGGGAACCTACCTGATTCCTAAAGCCCTTTCCAGCTCTAGCATTTTATGATGGTTCTTTTTCCCAAAAATCTCTGCTGGCAATACAGAGAGGAAGACACAGCGCAAACGCGTGAAGGTTACTCCGTTTGCACTGAATTCCACATTCCTAACGGGCTACGCCATGTCTGTTGCCCTGGATTCCACCCCACACTCCCGTGTTTGTTTACAATCATTGGAGCATGAACAGCTATTTTTAAACCTGGCTTTTCATATAAGCAGGTTAAAACTCAAACTGAATTTGATTTGTTGGAGACTTAAAATCTTCAGGTTTATGGTAAGAAAATAGAGAAATGTAAGTCACTTTAACTACCCTTTGACTCCCGGTATGCACATCAACTCCTACCTCGCAATTCCACTAGCAAAGATGACTTTGGTTAAGCTGATTGGACCCAAGGGCAAAAAAAAAAAAAAAAAAAAGGCCTTTACATTGGGAGCTGGTGATCAAAAGTCTTCGGGTTATTTATATATTTTTTTGAAACAGGAAGTAATGTTCTAGGAGCAGCTGGCTTGGTAGCTAGCAAATCCAGGGATTTGCACAGCTGGCTTAAGCGAAACAACTAGTAGTCTTATTCAATGAGTTCTGTCATGCTCTCCTTTAAAGGAGACAGTCTTTGAGCGAAGTGATTGGACAGAGAACCAGGCACACAGTAGAACTATAAAAGATGTTCCTCCCCTTCTCCCTTCTTTTGTTCTATTTGGTTTTTAATGTGGGGCGCACTTGTAGGCCCTCATACAGACAAAACCTAACCTCTCCAACAGCCCAGATTTCTTAGTTGCCTTACCAGCGCCTAAAAAAGTGTCTCACTTATCACAGACTCAAGAAAGATTGGTTAACTTACTGAGAGTTTACATTCTACTTTAGAGAAAGATTTGAGAAGTATTGTGCGAATTATTATGTAAAACGGGGAGGGACTGCGAAAGGGTACGGGGTCTCTTTTTTTCTGGGTGCCTGATCTGGGAAGTGGGGTTTATTTTGAGGGTTGATGAAAATGTTCTAAAATTGATTATGGCAGTTGTTGCACAACTCTGTATACTAAAACCCATGAGCTGTATGGTATATGAATTATATCTCTATTTAATCTGTCATTAAAAAAACAAAACCTTTCTTAACCTCCACAAACAACCACATTTAGACTGAAAATCGACACCAATTATTTGAATAAAGTATTGAAGTATGTCACAGTCAGTAACCAAATGAACTGAAATGAGGAGAGAGAGTATTCTGTCCTATTCATAAAAGATTCTATCTTAATGAAGAAACTCTCTTCTCACCCCCGTACTCTGTTCCTCAAGACAAGCCTGATAAAGGTAACGAACACAG
This sequence comes from Myrmecophaga tridactyla, assembly GCA_004026745.1. Taxonomy (NCBI): domain Eukaryota; kingdom Metazoa; phylum Chordata; class Mammalia; order Pilosa; family Myrmecophagidae; genus Myrmecophaga; species Myrmecophaga tridactyla. The sequence goes on from PVIY010003383.1 coordinate 46,278, forward strand.
ATGGATCAGCCAGTACTCAGAACCCCAAGACTTCCCTTACATATTGGCTCATTCTACACTCTTCCATGAAAAGCCATGTGATGAAAACTTCCTGGCCTTCAAAGAGCATAGGGTCCTCTGTATGAATCCATGAACTCATGGATTCAGATACATCGGATTGCCAAAAATTCCTGAGCCCCAATTATCTGATCAGCTTTTCCATATAGGAAACCATGTTTTTGCATAAGACACACACTTGGCAAGTATATTTTTAAAATGATTCATTTTTGTGCTTAACAAATATTTACTGCCTAGTACCCACCAGACTCTGGGTTAAGTGCTAGAGACTGAAAGAGAAAACATAAAACTGAGCTAACACTTATTAAACATACCAGTTACTGCTCCTTGGGCTTTATAAGTATTGACATAGTTAATCATCCTAACAACCACTTGAAATAAAAACTGATAGCACTGTCAGCCCCATCGGACAGATGAGGCAGAGAAAGTCTACATAACTTACTTTCTGAAAGGCCTCCAGAAACCCAAGGATCTGGCTCTCCACTGAAGGAGGTTGGCTCCAGAGCCTATGCAGTAAAGCTGTACTCTTCTACTCCACATGGAGGATGGGATATAGCCAATCAGAGAGCAAACCCCTAGTTGAATAAAACGTGCTGAGTGCTTTATCCAAAGGAAGAACAAAGAAAAGTAGAGCAAAGCACTGAGTGAACAAGGAGGCATTGTGGAGAGAGCACAAAAACAAAGTCGACATTTCCAGCTTCTACCTTCCAAGTCTCTCTCCCTCTGTGTGTGTGTGTGCATGTGCGTGTGAGAGAGAGACAGAGACAGAGAGAGAGAGACAGAGACCAGGTAAAGTCACTCAGGATATTTTTTTGGTTATACAGAATTAGAGTGGACACTAATCTCTGTCCTACCTATCTCACAAGGTTGTTATGGAAATAAATGATCTAAGAATGAGAAAGCGCTTTGTAAACTGTCATTCAGAGCAACAATTTAGGGGTTATCATTAACAATGTGATTATCCAATAAACAGAGTGCTTGATGGCATTTCAGCACTGTCCCCTCACTTGCATAATAAAAGTTTGTTGAATCAATAAATGAGTGAATGAGAATATTTTGCAAGAAAAGTTTCTGGCAAATCCCAAATCAGATTATAGAGCCAGCTACCTATTCTGAGCTAAGACAAGTAGACAAGGCAAAGAAGGAAGAGGAATGACACAGAAGGAAGAGGAAGTCCACTGAATAATTTCCAGCCATGGTGCATTGCTGAACGCTATGGGGCATCTGAGACACCTCGTGGAATTGTAGACACTGAGAACTTTCACTATGTAAATGTGACTTTTTTTAAAATCACTGGCGTTCACATATTAACTAAATCTCAGAGTTCTAGAACTTAAAAGGATAGCAGAGATCCTTTTTTCCAGCCCCTTTGTCTTTTAGAAGAAAATGACACCCAAGAGAGGGCAATGACTTGCTCAGCAACTCACAATTAGTAGTGATTGAATATGATCCCAGGTCTCTTAAATCCCACACAACATTCTTTCATCGATCCCTTCCTTTATTCAAAAACATTTGTCCCAGGTACCGCGGTTTTTTCACTATACCATACCACATACGCCAATTAGAAATGCTGAGAAATTTTTTTTTTTTCCACATGGGCAGGCACTAGGAATCGAACCCAGGTCTCCAGCATGGCAGGCGAGAGCTCTGCCTACTGAGCCCCTGTCTCACTGTCCTGAGAAATGATTTTAAGCACAGAGACATCAGGCATTAATTCCTTATTTAACTCTGAAAGGGTCATCTTGAGATGAGAGCTTTGCACATTCATCAGGTCACTCTTAAAAAGCATGAGAGTGCAGAAAGGGAGACAAAAGGGACAAAGTAACAAACTATTGCTTAGTTGAACCACATGCTGGGATGATTTATTCCAATTATCTCAAGTAGTCCTCCAAATGTTCCTATTGGATATTAGTACTTTGCCAATAGATTTTGTGAAAAAGGTTCAATAATAATTAATTTTACACAATGTTACAAATTAATAGGTAGAAAAATCTGGATTTGAGCCATACTTTCTCTGACTTCAAAGCCAATATTCCTTCCACTCCCATGTTGATTTCTAAGCTCAGTGACTGGAGAAATCTCTGAATAGTGTGGAGACTCTGCATTTGAAACATTAATCAGTAGGCAAATTATTCTTAGATTCAGAGTTCCATAAAGGCAGTAGGGTGGATAAAATGACCTTTCTTTCTCCCAGACCTACCTGTCCACCAATATAAAATGTCATCTTCTAACTCTCTATTTTACCTTTTTTTTTCTTAATCATGCAGCTTTAAAATGTCTTCTTTAGTACAGCCAGCTGCCATGGAACTTGAAAGCAGATGACCTGGCTGAAAGAGCTGATCAACTGATTTTTAATGAAGGTTTTTTTTCCTGAATGCCAAGCATGGGAGGCGATTCTAAATGGGCATCTCCAAATGTTAAAGAAAGCCACAGTCATCCTTAGGCACTTGGACTTCTCAGTCCACCCCTCCCCCTCTGTCCACACCAAAGGTCACCTTGTGAAGTTTCCCAATGATTGACATTATTTTGCAGTGGCTCAAGGCTTTGGCAGGCATGTATGTTCTTTATTGTTTTCCCAAAGAGTTTTCTTAAGTCAGAAATCAGTGTTTCTCCTTAAATCATCCAAAGGGACAGTGGTCTTATATTCTCTTTGTAATTTTTGAATAATAATGTTGGAATTAAAATTTGCAGTTAATTATTTAATTTTGGTCCACTTCCTCTATTGTCTATCTCAGTGGTTCCCAAACATGACTGAACACTGGTATCACTAGAGTGCTTCAAAAAATATCTCTTCCTGTGCCTGACTCCTACAGATTGTGATTTCAATGGTTTGGGGAAGACCAGGCTTTAGAAGGTTTGGAAGACCCCTAGGGAATTCTAATGGACAGACAAATCTGGGAGCCCCATTAAATATATTGGTCTCATTATTAATTAATTAACCAACTCTACTGAGAGGGTACTCTAACCTTCTCTTCCTGAGCCAGACTTGCTCCTTTCATGGCTCCCAGAAGCTTAAGACAGGAAAGGAGAGAGAGCCAGCAAACCATTACTGAGCTGGCCACCATTTGGTGTCAAACAAAACTGATTGATCAATCTTCTGGGACTGTCCTAAGAGAGGCTGTCTGAACAACTGCATCTCAGCATAGTGTACAGTTAAAAGGAAGAGAAAGAATTTATTCTCCAGCTGTGTGATCTCCAGAGCCTCAGGGTCAAATAGGAAGAGTAAGAGATAAGAGGAGTACAGGTGGAACATGAGGTATGGTGCTTTGGGGATGACCCTGTGTGAAGTTGGCAGGAACCCACATGGGGCTGGTTGCCACAGCAGTGGCTGGGTTAAACTTAGTGACCAAATGTTTCTGAGACAGATGAGGCCCTGAGAATCTAACGTGGCTCATTAGAGAAATCTGGCATTGGTGAGAAAGTTTGGCTGATCTAACCAGTCAGTCAGAGCCACTGATTCATGTGCCATGGTGACTGTGGGGTGACTATTAAAATGGCAGCACTCAGGGGCTGCTTTTCATTTAGGCTTCCTGGCTCAGACCTAGGACAGTGCTAGACACTCATGTTAGCTTTTCTCTTCCCTCTCTTCCATTCCTTCTGGCCAAGTGGGTATTTGGACCCAGGGATGTTCATGGGCCTGGCCTTTTGCCTTTTTCTGTAGGCATAAATGAGTGCCCTGGTCTTCTTGTTTGAATTTAGTGCATGAGTGGTGGTGCACATGAGAAAGTAGGAGTAAGAGGTTGCACGTCAGCCTCACTTTTAAGTCATCTACCTCATTCCAGCTTTGGCTAAAGGACCCTCCAACGAGGTCTATCATGAACTTATTCAACTATCGACAAAGCAGTTCCTATTTGTTCCTTATGCAGAATCCTGTGGATGAAATGGGTGACGGGTTGAACATGATTTATAAATAGTTGAGTCATTCACCATAGTAAGACTGAAATCTTACCCTTAAACTGTACTGCAAACAAGTGGTAACACCTACTTTGTTTCCAGAGTCTGTGTTGGACGCCAATGATTTATTTATTTATTTTTGCATGGGCACGCGCCGGGAATTGAACTCGGGTCTCCAGCATGGCAGGCAAGAATTCTGCCTGCTGAGCCACCGGGGCCCGTGCTGGATGCCAATGATTTAATAAGAACTGGGCAGAGCTGCTGCCCTTAATGAAATTATAAAGTAGTAGAGAAGACAGACTTGTAAATAAGTAATCAGCATGTAGACTTTTCCTGTTCTACTACAAATGAGTATAAGAGTTCATGAATCAGAGAAAGAAGGATTTCAGTTTTCTATCTGTGAGCAGAGATGGCATCACAGATTCAAATTTTTAATTAGGTCATGAAAGATGAGTTCTAACAGTAACCACATTTGTAGAACATTCTACAGAATATAAAAATTTCCAGATCCATCTACATAGAATATAAGTTTCATGAAAGCAAGGACTTGTCCATCTTATTCACCATTATATTCCCAATGTATCCTTGAACAGTGAATCCACCCTCAATTTTGATTCTCAAACTCTTATGCTTTGGGAAGAAGGGAGGGAGGAGAGAAGTATTACAGGGAGAAAAAACTATGCACAGAGGCAACAAATTCACAATCTAAGACCTGGATTCATTCTGAAAAATGAATCACAGTAAACTCAATCAATGGCTCTGTTTGGATGTACTGAGGGGAACGGCCGCAGACTGCCTTGCCTCATACTTCACAATGTCAAAATCACACTTGGCCCAGGCTCCTAGCCATATCTTTGTAGGCTTATTTTAAAAAGAAAGGCTAATCACTCAGAGCTGCACATTACCTAAGCCTGTAAGACTGTTAGAATGACAAGTGATTGATCTGTAATGGGAAATTACCATTTCAGAAGCTATAATAGTCACATGTTCATGATCAGCCTGTTCTATCTTTTCCAATTTAGTAAATTACAGTTACAAATAATTGTCATGGTGACCAGAACACTTATGTCCCCATTATAAGACTAGCTCCTCCCTATATAAGAACAGATATGCTAAGTTTGGGATGCCTCATACACATCCAAGTACAGGTCACTGGGTATTTACTCATTCAATCGACAGATACTTAGAGAGCTCTGTTGAGCTGTGGGAACAAAGACACTACAATCCAAACGTGGCTAAATAAAGTAAAGTTTCTTTCTTTCTCCTATAATACTTTATGCTGGAGGTGACAGTCCTGGGTTGTCAGGACACCTCTGCCATCCTCAATGGAGGATGTCTCAATGGAGACTAGGGTACCATCATATTCAGTAGACTGCTTAGTAAGCATAGGAATAGAACTAAAACAGTTGAGAGACTGAATGCTTAATGGAACTCGGTTAAGATAACCTGATACATTCTTCTCTCCATCTGGGACACTTGAACTGTGGGAGCAGAAAATGCAATATCCTTTCCGCTTTACCAAAGGCCTCACCCAAGGAACCAGAATAACCAAAGATGATTAGCTAAGGCTCTTTCTTTTGTAAAGTGTTTCTCCTTCCTCCTCCCCCCATTCCCATTCAAACAGTTGCAATCAGGTCTTGCAAAGGTGGATGTCATTCTATCTCTTCAAAGTGACTGTGACATGTCCTTTGAGAGCCTACTATGCGCTAAGACCCTGCAGTATCTCAGTTAATCCTCACAATGCAGTGAGATAAACAGTTTCTGTAGAGGAATGAACTAGGTCTTTAAAAGGTTAAAATGGCTTGCTTCAGTTAATATAGCATTAGAGGGCAAAGTAGAGATTCTGTCTGTCTTTTTTATTTTCTTGATTGAGTAGATCAGACAGTATATGATGCAGGAAAAGTGAGGTAATGTGGCCAGAAGATTAGGAGGGGGTGACATTGAGTTGGGAAACATTTCCTTTCCTCAAGTGTTAGAAAATAGACTGCAGATAAACCCAGAGTATGTGGGTCACACTTCCCTCTTCCCATAACCATAGCAGAACTCTTTTGCATTAAGCCAAGATACAGTCTCAGTATCTTTCATAACACAGCAACACAAGCATAACACAGCTGCTAACGATCAGTCACATTTGACACACAGGATAGAATCTATATTCACCACCTCTGGGTTGGAAGCTGGACCTACAAGGCATTAAAGGAGTTTTTGGTGGATAATATGGTCAATTAAATGAAATCAGTTAAACCCCTTGTTTAATGAAATTCTTGAGAACTCAATTTAAATATTAACATATATATGTATGCTATTATATGTGTGTAACTACCCAAAGACAGTCGAGTAATCACAAAATCATTATGGGATGGCCTTTGCAGATAGCAAGGACAGAGTGTCTTTTCAGACTCACCACCCCAATAGCTCATGCTCCACTCCTGAATCAAGCTGGCATCATTCCCTAAAGAGGATCAACAGCTTTTGATAGTACTATTAGCAAACCGGATCTGCAGGGAACAATTTAGGGCCCTTTTTTAACATTTAAAAAAAAAAAAAGATTCATACTTCATTCTGCCTCCAGAAGAACAATTGTTTCTGGAACAAAATGTAAGAGACATTCTTGCTAAATCATGTCTCAATTATACTCTCGATCTCACAAAAAAGAAAGGAAGGGGGGCCGAACAAGAGGAACTAGCCAACTCATTTGACCCATCTGGATACATCAACTCTGAACCAAGGGAAGGAGAAGTAAAGTCACAATTTTCATTTAGTCCTTCCATTTTGGAGTATGAGCAACCCAATGGAGCCACAATTCTATTTGCTCATTCATTCAACATCCAACAAAAATACACTGCTTTGTCAATGCACATAGTCACTCATACTATAATTCATTTAGCAAGCATTTACCAAGAGCCTACTCTTTTCCCAGGCATTCTGTTAGCAACTGCATATATGGAGAGGAAGAAGACACAATTTCTATCCTTAGGGAGCTCACTATTCAATTGAACAGACAATAAGTGGAGGAAAAAAAAGATTGATAGCTGAACTAATGATTGAAATACAGTACAGAAAATATGATGACAGAATTATGTGAAAGGCAGAGCAGAGGTCACAAAAGAAAGAACACACAGATCGGCAACTTGCTAAGGTCCTCCTCTATGTACAGGACATTTTTTAAGACATCCAAACCTCTCCAAACCATGTAACAATTATTTCCAGGTACTGGAATCTTGGGAGAAATGCACTGGCCTCCAGTTCTACCTGGACCCCAGCTTCCGTATCACTTATCTTCCCACAGCTGGGTAAATTGAATCCACTCTACTAACTCTGCTGCTAGCTCTGCTCTGCCCCAACATATAAGGACAGGATTGATCAGAGATCCTGGACTTTGTGTGCAATGCAGACTGGAAGGAAACGTGGGTTGTCTGCTTGAGGGAGTGATCATCTCTGTGTGCAGGAATGAGGGTGCACACGAAGACTAGGGTGCCAAGCAGGGCAAACTGTGTTAGACTGGTAATTGGCTCTCATTATCTGTTCTCCTTTTCCTCCTCTTAAGGATGGAATCCTAGAAACTGTAGCTGGATTTCTCAGCTATAGGTTGCTTTTTCCAGCATCCCTTGCAGCTTGGTTAGATCATTTGACTAAATTCTGACAGTAAAATGGAAGAAGTGATGTGTGCAATTGTGCCTTCTACCGCTGGATGAGATATGTGAAGCAGCCATTGCAGAGGCCAAACATTGAGGATGGCAGAGGTGTCCTGACAACCCAGGACTGTCACCTCCAGCATAAAGTATTATAGGAGAAAGAAAGAAACTTTACTTTATTTAGCCACGTTTGGATTGTAGTGTCTTTGTTCCCACAGCTCAACAGAGCTCTCTAAGTATTTGTCGATTGAATGAGTAAATACCCAGTGACCTGTACTTGGATGTGTATGAGGCATGCCAAACTTAGCATATCCAAAAGAGAACCCTTTTTCTCTGCCACTAAACCTACTCCTACCCCAAGCTTGTCATTCTCAACAAATGGTGCCACCATTTACCCAGATGTTCAGTCCAAATGTTAGGAGTCTTCAATTATTTCTTTTCCTTATATGCAATTTCTAAAGCACTACAAAGTCCAAAAATATACAATAAACCTGACCCTTTGTTGCCACTCCACCACCACCATCCTCATGCTTGTCATCATCTTATTGGTCTACTTCTCCTGTTCTTGCTCCTCCAAGGTCAGATGATCAACGTAGCTGACAAGATGAATTTTTAAAGTTTTAAATCAGGCCTCATCCTGGGACTAGGGGGAGGCCAATGGGGCAACTAGGCTGCAAAATTTAAGGAGGTGGTCATTGTCAGCTCAGCATTTCCACCAGGCTGAGAGTGTCTCCTTAAATTGCGTGTCCTAGGCACCTCCCTTACCTGACCCTCCTCCCAGATCCAGCTCTGCTCATTCCTTTGTTGGTAAAAACACTCCAATTATTTTCATCCTTACCATAACCTGCAAGACTCCATATGATCTGGTCTATGCCTGTTCTTCCAGCCCAATATCCCACCCCTCTCCCTACACAGACCATGCCCCTGTCCTCAAGGAACTTAACTTCCAGTGAGAAAGATGGATAGGAAATGCCTTCTGGCTGTTCCCAGAACCAGTGAGGTCATTCCCTCATAAGGACTCTCCACTTGCCATCCCTATCCCCCAGAGCACACTTCTCAATATCCTCACAGGCTCACTTCCTCACCATATGCACTTCCCTGCTCCAGTAGGAACCCCCAGGGTGGCCTTTCTGAAGATGCTATATAAAATAGTCATTGAGCCCTAAGCCCTATCACTCTATGTACTTACCCTGCTTATTTACCCTGCTTGTGTTTTATCATTTAAGCTGAATATATAGCATACATTTTGTTGTTTGTTAATCATCTCTCTCTTTCTCACCTACTAAAATTTAAACTCTGTGATGACACAGACGTTGTCTCCTTTTTTTGGTATTGCTGTATCCCCACCACTCAGGACCATGCTGGGAGCAGAGGAGGCACACAGTAGGTACATCTCCAATTAATGAATGAGTTATTTAAAGTGCCTAACAATTATCTGGCATATGGTAAGCTCTTAAATGTTAGTCCCAGAAAAACCTTTCTAAAATTGACAAAAAAGAGATGCTATCACATGAGCTGCCACAACCATCCCAAGAAAGGTGCTTTCAAAATTTGCTGCTCAAATGTTTCAGGGCTTCGATTCAGGGAACTTCCTCCCGAGAAGTTCTTTCTTGGAATAAAACTCTTTTACAAGACCCACCTAGTCAGCACCAGAGCTGACACCCATTTCCTCTCTGACCATTCTTGGAGCCTTATTTAGATGTCAGACTTCACTGACTTCTCCTTTCCCATCCAGTTGTCACTGCTCCAATGTTCTTCCGCCATTTCAAGGAGTGATACCACTGGTCTGCTGCCTTTCCTGACAGCTTTGCAACAGAGAAAGACCCTGGTGTCTTCCTATCTGGGGGACTGCCAAAGAATGTGCTGGGCCCCCAAAAAAATTGCTCAGGAGTTTCTTCAGAGAAGGTGTGTTTATTTCTACGGAAATTATAGGTTGAACATGTGCCTAGCACTGTACGAAGAATGTCTTCACATTTCTTCACTGTTCATCACAACAACCCTGTAAAAAAGTGAGCACCAGGGTTACTCCCCCCAATTTCCAGGTGCAGAGCTCATGGCCCAGAGAGTTCCAGGGCAGGGCAGCACCAACATCCAATCCCATCTGATTCCAAAGTTCTTGCTTTGGACTTGTATCAGAGATCATTCTATAGCTGAACTTTCACTCCAAACCCTTCTTCAGGATTGCTTAAAATGCCCAGTGTTTCCTTCCTGGAAAGGGAAGGAAGTGAGAAGAAAACATGTAAGAGGCTGTTGGTGCAATATGTAACATCCTCTGGCAAAGAAAAAAATATCTATGCAGAATTGTTAAAAACTATTTCTGGAGAAGGGAAATGCAGATCTGATTTTGCCCACTCAGAATATTAGAACTTTGAATGTAATGATTGGGTCACATCCAGTCAATTTATGGAGTAGTGAAGGGGGACAGTTCCCTAAATTATTGGTGAAATTTTAAATCAGTATAATCTGTTCTGGGATGCAATTGCACAGAAGGTGTTAAATGTCCACAAATCATGATCAGTAAATTGCCTTGTATCTACTTTGTAGACAAATAGAGGCCCTGGTGTTAGCACAAGGAAGACCCAAATTCTGATTCTGCCATTTGCTACCTGTATGACCTTGGGCATTTATTTAGACTCTCCCTTCCTCAGTCATCTCAGCTAGTAAATGAAGACAAACATCACCCTAATCTTGTAGTTAGAAGTGAATGAGACAATACATGCACTTTTAATACTCCCTGGGAAGTTGTGACAGGGTAATAAAAATGATGATGATGGTGGTAATGGTGGTGATGGTGATAATGTTTCAATACCCAGAAGAAATTTTTAACTATAGGAAGCCAACAAAAGATTATATAATGTTTAAATGAACTCTCACTCTAAAATGAGACATGTGTGCTATTTATTATACTTTAACCTAAGCATACTTGCATATCACACATTACAAATCATATAAGGGACACAATGACATTATTTCACTACCAGAGAACTACAGTAAACATCAACTGGGTGAGAATAAGAGATCTATCTTTTTCCAAGCTTAGTACATATTTCTTCTTCCCTTGTTCCACATCTGGATAGTGGAATTGCCTTAATCCAGGAAAGTTGAGGCTGGAACATCACTAGTTTGCATCAAGATCATTATCTCCAGTCTTGGCCAATATCCACTAATTGAAGTCCTCACCAACCGATTCCTACAGAGGTTGTATTTCTCCAGTAGGCTTAGAAAAAGTAAGAAATAAACTGCCTTTCAAAAGTTCTCTTTCTATTTTGCAAGATAATCCTACATTTTACTTCTCTCTTCTCACACTGCATTGGTGTGGGCAATAAGGAAGAGTGACTTCATGGTTTCTCCCATTCCAAGTGTTGGGATTAAGAACATTTTAGCTGCAGAAGTCGTGGTTTCTCTTACTTAACTCCTCGGTGCTTGTTATGAGTATGCCGTCATGCCCTCGTGCACAGGTTATGTAGAAAAACATCGGTTTCAGAATCCGAAGACTTTGGCTCTAGTTTTGATGACACCCTTTCCTAGCCAGGTAGGCCTCTTAAACTGAGCCATGGGCATCTTACAAAAGAAATGAAACCTTCCAGATATGTGTTGAAAATAAAAATATACTATGGGGGAAAGAGAACAAGCTTTGGAATCAAGAATGATTTCTGCCCTAATTTGAGCCCACAGTGCAATGGTATCTCATGAGTTATTTTTATAATAATCTTGAATAAACAGCTATAAATGTTTTTTGTAGCTTGGGATAGAAATTAATGAAAATGAAGGTTAGAAGAAGAAATATCTGTTGTTGGCCATAGCAGACTCTAGAAGATGGAAAAGACAAGGAACCTGATTCTGCTCTAGAGCCTCCAAAAAGAATGCAATTCTGCCAAAATCTTGATTTTAGCCCATTTGCTTGGAATTAATTATTCCTTTTCTCCTTCATTTCCTCTTTTTTGAAACCAGAATGTCTATCATTGGTGTCCTATGCCTGTCCCACCATAGTATTTTGGGAGCAAAAAAACTTGTTTTCTAGTTTCATAGGTCCACAGATGAAAAGTAATTTTGCCCTAGGAGAGCTTAAACCCACATCTCACCCATTGCAGATTTAGATTAGATAGATAATGAGTTTTGGGACTTTTGAGCTGATAAGAATTAAATGAGAAACTGGACTTCAGATTGATGCTGTAATGGGTTGAGACTCTGGGGAATATTGGGAGGGGATGAGTGTATTTTGCACATGGGTTGTACATGGATATTTGGAGGCCAAGGGCGCATAGCATAAGGCAGAGTAATCGCAGCCCATCATGTATGTCCACGGACAAGGAAGGCATAAGAGTCAGTGGGAGAAGATGTAGGGGCAGAAGCAGAGATCAATGACAGTGCTTTAGACACTGCACTGCTGACTTTGAAGACGGAAAAAGGAGTCACAAGCCAAGGAATGCAGGTGACCTCAGAAAGCTGAGAAAGGCAAGGGAATGGATTCTCCCCTAGAGCCTTCAGAAAGAAAACAATTTTGCCAATATCTTGATTTTAGCCCAGTGAAACCTATTTCAGATTTCTGATCTCCAGAATTGTAAGATGACAAATTTGTGTTATTTTAAGCCACAAGTTTGTGGTAATTTGTTACAACAGTCAAAGGAAAGCAGTACATGTCCACAGCCTATCTCTCCACACTTCCACTTCTAGGCACCTCCATGCTAAGATCCCAGCATTGACTTCACCTCAAATCAGACTTCATGAGCTGAATAAGAGGCTTGTTCATTGATCCTCAGATAAGAAACTCCTATAGGCCCATACAACAGCCACATTAGGCTATGACAAGTGCCCTGGCTATTACCCAGCTTCATGCAGTAGGCCAGTTGTGAGCAAGGCACAGCCTCAGGGAGGATGGGGAAATCATAACTGAGTGGTTCAAACCATAAAGCATTTAACAAGGAAAGGTCCTTTGCTTTCCTTCAGCAATCTGACAACATGGTCCATTAATGAAACAGGAGTGGATCAGAGGCACATCACAGAAGGGAGAACGTGACTGAGACAGTCCAAGAAAGGACTCCAGGAAAGGCAGAGGCTAAGAAATTTTGGCCCTATCTTAGGGCCAAAATTAGAACATGATTGTACTTGAGAAACAAAAATTTTTTCCTTATAATTGTATTTTCTGTAAGTATTTAAGTTAGTTTTAGGGAAAAAAGTCTTTAGATGCTGGGGGAAATTATTTACATGAATACAACTAAAAAATAATAGACTCACTATATTAAAAGCAGGTAGAAAACACTAAAGTAAATATGACGGTTCAATAGGTGAATAGGCATAAATTAAAAATTCACTACATTTTTGTAGAATATAATTACAGTTGACCAGTATAGGTGTTTGAAAAGGGTTCAAACTCTTCTGCCATCAGAGAAGTAAGTTAAAATCAGAGTGTGATTATGTTTTGTCTATTTGATTTGCTTGGAACAATAGAACAGACATAAAGTTATATTCAGAACAAAGTGTTAATAAAATAAGCTAACATTTCACGTAATCAAACTCAGCCTGTCTTGGATAGGTCATTTGAATTGAAAAACAGGGAGCTGAGAATAAGAACGAGGGCCTTTAATCCTGTATAGTTTAAAGCAATGACTGGATACATCCTAGAATATAGCAAGCAGATAATCAAAAAGTATTGGCAAAGTCTCTTGAGGAATGGGAGAAAAAAATATGGAACTATTAAACTTCACCATCAGGGAATCCCCTGATACTGTATCAAACATTAGGGACACCGAAATCAATAGGCCAAAGCCCTTGATCTTGAGGCTTACTCCTGTGAAGCTTATGTAGGTAGCAGAGAAGCTTAGTCTACTTATGGGTATGCCTAAAGAGTTGGTTCTGGAGAACCTCTTTTGTTGCTCAGATGAGGCCACATCTAAGCCCTACTCTGTAAGGGAAATCATCACCCTCCCAACTGTGTGGGACATGACATCTGGGAGTGAAAGTCTCCCTGGCAACATGGGAGATGACTCCTAGGGATGAGTCTGGCCCTGACACCATGGGATCAACGATTCCATCCTGACCAAAAGGGGAAAAGAAGTATAACTAATAAAGTATCAGTGGCAGAGAGAGTTCAAATGGAGTCAAGAGGCTGCTCTGGAGGTCACTCTTACACAAGCTTCAGTTAGACATTGCTGTCTATCATAGCTTGCCAAACCCCAACCAAAACCATTCCATCCAATCCAAAAGAGCACCTAGGGAAATATATAATATCCTACAAAGTTTCCATGCAACTAGGGTAACTTTCCAGAAACCTACAACCTCCAGATGGGTACCTAGACCAGATATGTCCTGAAACCTAGAGGGCCCAGCCTCTTCAGAACATCAGTTAGTTCCTACCCCATATTAGTGATAGACCCTTCCAACATGAAAAATTTAGAATAGCCATAGCCCAAATACCCCAAGAGTAGGAAAGAAAGATCAAAGGTGATAATGGAATTATACAGAGTAGGTAGGGTTTAACAAATGAATATGATTGCTGAATCATTAAGGTGATATTTCTTTTAGTCTTCAGTATCTTAGAGAAGCTAGAAATAAAAACCTAAAATTGTGGAATTGTAACCCATATCAAACTCTGAAACCTGTTCTACAACTAATTGCTGTATTGTGCTTTGAAATTTATTGCTTTTTTGTATATGTTATTTTTTACAAAAAAATTGTGATGATAAAAAAATATTTATTCCTTCTAGCCTCCTATATTCTGGAGCAGCTAGAAGGAAAAATCTAAGAGGATGGAATAATAGCCAATGACAAACTCTGGGATCTGTCCTGTAACCACCTATTGAATAGTGCTCTGAAAATTATTGCTTTATTTTTTCTTTACTTTGTATAAATGTTATATTATACAACAAAAAACTTGAAATAAGTAACATTTATTGAGTACTAATAATAGCCCAAGAACTGTTCTAAGTGATTTAGCACATATTGTCTCACTTTCGTCTCATACAAAATATAGCTACTATTTTTAACCCCATTTATATATATAATAATATATATAAGTCTGAGGGCTGAGGATATTAAATCATCTACTCCAGATCACAAAAGCCTGTTAGATGTCTTAACACTATTATAAACTCATTTGAAAATACACATTAAAAAGCTTTAAAATATACATATCAAAAAGAAAAAAAATAATTAAAAAAATCAAATTTACATGCCATTTGACCCACTAATTCCAATTTTAATAATTATTTTTACAGACAATATAAAATATGGAAGACCATTTGCGCAAAGGTGTTCTTTAAGGAATATCTATAGAGATAAAAGTTTGGAAATCAAGTGTTCTCAAATACAAAATGGCTAAGTAAATTGTTTAATATTTCATAAAGTTTAATCCATCTTTAAAATATTATTAATGAAGAGTTTTTAATGAGAAAATACTTCCATTAAAAATTTAGATGAAAGTGATACAAATTATAGCTACATTGTATTGAATATGTATTAGCCACTGTGCCATTTTATAGAAATGCATAAAATTTAAATACATGGTTATGTCTATGTATCAGTAAATAATTTTCAATGCATTCTGTGAGAAAGTAATGAAGGTACTAAAACTCTGAACGATTAAGGAAGTTCTCAACGCAAAACTATTATTGTGTACCTGGTCCCAAATCTGTCTGATTCTAGAAACAAACTCTTTCCACCACTGAAAATTTTATAAGAACTATGACTAAAGAAATAGAAGAGAATAGACCAAAACTGACAATGACTATCCTTGAGTGGTGGGTGTATGACAGGATGGCTCTATTTTGTTTATTAATCAAGGTGTAAAGTATTTCTATTGGCACCATGTACTCACCACTTTGTTTTAATCAATTTTAACAAGATATTACATTAGCTCTTCGTATTTTAAAATAAATTTAAAAACTAGGCACAGTCCTCTTATGTATCCTTCTGCAATTTTGTCTCACTCAATATTGTATTTCTGATACTTATCCATGATATAAATAATTCACCTCTATTTCATTCATTTTATCACATAGTGATCCATTTTATCACAATTTATATACCCATTCTTCCACCACATGGTTGGTTTTCCTTTTTTCCCTTGGGTATTACTAGAAATGGAATTGTTGGGTGGCAAGGTATAAAGATCCTCAATTTATTGGATAGTACATTTTGTCTACCTGTGTTGGTGAAAATACAGTAGGGCCATCATAAACAACCTCAGAACCATAGTGACTTAGCACTCCGCCTCTGTCGGTCATCTTCTTCTGCTTCTCAGTGTTCAAGTGAAAAGCTGACTGCCCCTTAGCTCCAAGTTCAGTTAAGTAGCCAGCAGGGACTGACTAACATTTTGACTCCCAAATCCAGCTTCCCCAGAGAGAACATGAATGGCCAGCCCACATCAAGCACCCATCGCTGACCCAGTTAGCAAAGGCTACAGGAGTCCACGAGGGCTGCCATGGGCCATGCCCTATGGAGGGCTGGGGAATGGGCAGGCTTCAGGGTCCACTAGGTGTACTTCCAAGGGAAGACCCTGCTAGAAGGACCCATTCCAGCACAAACAGAAATCCTCTCTTCTCCACCTCTACTAAAGATAACCCAGCTTTCTCTCATTTCTGGAGCTACAAACATAGAAATGCTTTGCTTAGAGGTTCTACTCCTTGGTTGTTATATAGTAAATATTTTTCAAACTTTCTTGGGATAATGAATTGCACCAAAGATCACCTCATTTCAGGACTCAAGAGGAGGGAAAAATGTAAAGTTCAAGTGGCATGAGAGTAATACATCTGACCTAAAAACCTCTTTCTCAAGCCTAAGCAATTTTAAACAGATGGCCTTTCCAGGGTGATATGTAACTTGAAAGACTTTATCTTGGAACGGAGAAAAATAAGAAGTTGTTGACATGTGGCCTTTTCTAAGCCTGGTGGCCTATGTTCTGGTTTCAACAGGGGCGTATAACAATTACAGTACTTGTCATTTGTGCTGCCAACCAGACATGGACAGAAACCTCATTTGCCAAGTATATTTCAAAATCTAACTTTCCAATTGAATTTCCTTCTTTTCCCATTGAGTGTATCTATATATACACACCACACAAAACACACATACATATACATACACTCGCAGTGCATATATAGTGTATATATAGTGGTTGAAAATATATACAATAACTTACAGCCTCACAACCTCAGAGTCTAGACTGGGCTTAGCCACAGTCCAGCTGTGTGACCATAGGCAAATTAATTTTTAGTATTTCTCTCTTTAAAATGAGAAATATGATTACATTATTTCCAAAGCTCCAGGCAGCTAAAGTATCCTTTAATTATAAATGCATATCAATGTGCATTTCAATCCAATAATGACAGTGATCAAATCTAACATTGTTTGATGACAATGGCCTGCACACACTGAACAGTCATTTCATACCAGGTACTGTCATAATCTCTTTATATCCATTATCTCATATGCTCAGTCAACAATTTACTTAATGCAAGGCAAATGCAAGCATAATCTTCATTTTATAAATCAGAAGAATGAAGCACAGAGAGATAATAGTAGTGGAAAAAGGATCTGAAGCAGTGGCAAGACTGCTGAGCCAGTGGTCTCCATCAGTCTCCTGGGCTACAGGGCCCCATTTATAAACCACTTTTCACATGTATCACCCTCTCAACATAATCCTCGTGTACACCCTCTACTGTCAATATTAATCTGCCTTTTAAAACTGAGTAAAATGAGGCTCTTACCGGTTACACAGTCTCCCCAGGTAAAAATGATAAAGTCAGAGTCAGAATCAGGTAGATGTTTTGTCTGTCCTACCAGAAAGACAATGTAGAGAGAAAGTATCTCTTGCTCTTTATAACATTGCGTGTAGCAGACAGCATGGAGAGGGAAAACAGCCAAGACCATTCACATGGAAGAAGTACTGGGGATAAAACCCTAGGTCTATTACTTTAGAAATAGCATAGGCATGGACATGTTACCTGGCCTCATTTTGCAGAGCAGACTAAGAGAGGTGTTCAATAAATAAAAATTCCCTTCCAGTTTACAAGCAGGCCTACACTTTATTTTAATACAATATTTTACTCCTGATGGCTATTAATAACAGTGACCCTGTAGGTTTAAGATGCCAAGCCCCCCAGGGCCTTGCTAGTTTATTTTGAAGTATTTTATTTTTTTCTATCCAGCAGTTTTAATTTTCAACAACAACAAAAAACAAGTTTCCAAGTTGGCTGATATGCTGTTAATTAGACAAAGACAGGGCAGATCTTGTGCAAGCTACTTATAATTGGTGTTAGGCTCTATCCTTTTGTGGCACTTTCTTTCTGTCCTGGGTTTCTTCTGTTCTTAAAAGAAATAACTCATTTAAATGTGTATCAGTTAGCTTTTATAGTGTAACCAACGACTCCAAAAATTAATGGCATAAGACAATAAGTATTGGTTTGCACATAATTCTGTGGTTTAGCAATTTGAACTGGGATCAGCTGGGATAGCTCACAGAGTTTCTTAGGAGCAGCAAGACATGGAAAGCTACAAGGCATGAACACATTACAAGTCTTTTCATGCATCACATTTGCCAATGTACCACTGGCCAAAGCAAGACATTTGGCAAATCTCAGATTCACAAAGTGGAGAATCAGACTCCCCCTTTTGAAGGGAGGAATTGCAGAGTCACATTGCAAACAAGTGAGCATACAAGATGGGAAGGTTTTGTTGTCATTTTCTCAATCTGCCTTGTGCCTAGTAAAGAAATCTATGTACTGCACATGCTGGCGTATATCTGCATTTTAGAAGTGGGTGCCCTTCAGAACGTGATGTTTGATTAAATAGAAAGGTGACTGAATGGTTGATTTTATGGTAAATCACTGGGGGAAAAATTAAAGTATTTGACGGAGTCCTTCATAATCATTCTCACATGAGGAAACAAGTAAAGCAACTGGTCTACCCAGCCTTCTCTCAAGGAGAAGTTTTTGTAAGACAGCCAGCTATGCCTTTGATAATAGGTGTTGTTTCACCTAGTTAATGTACTATCATTAAGAAAAATGTACAAATCTCTCAAGCATACCTTTCAATTAACACAAATGTTTCCATTTTTCTAAGAAATAACTTTAGTAAACAGACAAAGGAATACTCAGAGGAGATTAGCATGGAAAGGAAAAGAAAGGATCTTCTCATCAAACCTCCTTAACACAAAAAAATTCATCTTGACAAATCACTCCCATATAATCAAGTAAAGGTTTGAATACGTTCTGCAGAGTAACTCAGTACCTCACAGAAGAGCTTCAGTTTCTTCATTCATTCACTTAGTAGTCAATTAAACATTTATTGAGTACCTACTATACATCATGATTCTCTTAGGCATTATGGATAAGACAAGAAACCAGATGAAGTTCCTACTCTCACATAACCTATATTCTGCGTGATGACTCAGATAAAAAATGACCAAAAAAAAGCCAATAAATATATAATAAAAGCAAAGAAACTAAAGCACTGTCAGAGTGAGGGGGGCTTGCACAGGCTGGTTGAAGGTGGTTTCTTTGAAGAGATGACATTTGAGCAAAAATATCACTTAAAGTGGTGTGAACCATGCACAGATACAGGCAAAGAGTGTCACAAAAAGAGGGAATATTAAAAGCTAAGACTCTGAAAAAAACAAGAACAAAATGTGGATTCTTCCAGTAACAACAAGAAAGGCCAGTATGTCTGGAACACTGTAGGAGAAATGTACTAGATATTTCATATAGTGGAGTCAAAGGCAAACTTCCTATAACTTCTACCTACTGAACTAGAAACTATTGACACTTACTACACACATTTGTCAAATAAATAATTGAATGAATTTGAAAAATGAATAAATGCATTATCTCAAGCTGAGAGAGCTGAAAGGATTTTATACTTGGAGGTGAAACACCACAAACTAGAAGTGGAACAGCCTGGTCCTCCCAGTCTCATAAGCCATGAACGCTGAGACCAAGAGGAGTCTCTCCAGCCCAGTAACCCAGGCCTTCCATCCACTCTGCCTAATGCCCCACCCTCCACAAACTAGATTTTGCTTCTCATGCCACTTTTCATGTGCAAAAGTTTCATATTGAAGCAATGCCTTTGGCTTCCAATCCTGGCACACTTTTATCATTGCCCCCTGGCCCAGCTCTCTCCAGTTCCTACTACCCTCCATATCTTTCTACTCTGCCCTCTGGAACTGCCACTTCAAAATAAGAAAACTCCTCAACAATGTGCACCTCTTCTCAGATCATTCCCTCCACCTTCTTGCCTTAGCAGAAACCTGGTTCTTCTCTGAGGACATCTTTTCCCTTACAGCTCTTTCAACTGGCAGTCCCTTTCTTGCAGTTAAGAAGTTAGTTAAATATACTGCCCTCATTCTCCCTTGGTCCTCCCCCTTACTTTTCTAAAATCTCTGATCTTTAAAGATTCAAAATATTTGCTCTGACCACCCTCCCTGCTCTGTGAGTTCTACTGAACTCCATCTCATTCACTGAAGAATTTGGCTCTTGTCTCAGGACATTTCCATCAAACTCAATCCCTGCCCTATCATTGATGACTTCAATGACAACATAGATGAGCTGTCCAAAAACTTGGCTTCTTAATACCTTGTACCTCCATCTAAAGAGACCTCATGCTCTACCCACCTCTGCTATCAACTACCAACTATCAGGTTGTCATCACTTGATACTGTGCCACTTCTGAAGTCACTGATTCAACCATTCCACTGTCTGATCATTGGCTCTTCATCTGGCTAGTCACTTCGTATTGCTATCATTTTCCATCATTGAAATCTCCTGTACCTTGACCCCACTGCCAAAAACCAGATGCTGTTGCTACTCAATTCCTCCCTAAGAAATGTGTATTCCCATCATTTCAACAAATTTGGGCAAAAATATTCTAAATTTTTCTTGCCCTCTGATTTTTTATCATATTTACCTACAAAATCCCTATTCTTGAGCTCTTTTCTCCATCTATATCAAGGTAGTTGGGCATAGCTGGACTCCAATTAAGTAATTCAGGGAAAGTTTAATAAGGGAACTATTTACAAACCTGTGAGCAGAGTATTGGGAAACCCACAGAGGATCCTGTAGTAACAGAGCTAACAGAAGGGCAATGCTATATCTGGTTTCTTTCAGAGAACAAAAGCCATCAAAACACTCTCAAGTTTCCTTCTACAAATCTACAAAAACCATCTAAGAACATCCTTTCCAACTCTCCTCATGCTATAATAGAAGCGCTGTTTCTCTTATTCAATGTCACTCTCTCCTTTTACACTCCAGATCAATCCCCGCACTCAGATCTTATGCTATAAACAATTTATTTTCTCCACGTTTGGTGGCTTAGAGCTACATACCCTCCAAAAAAACATGCTCTTAAATATAATTCATTCCTGTGGATGTAAACCCTTGTTAATAGGACCTTTGGATGAGCTTACTTCAGCTATGGTATGGCCCAGGTGATTTAGGATTGGGTCTTAACCAAGTACTAAAAATCTTACTAAGGAGAGGCTGGTAGAGGCTGCCATGTGACATGCATTGCCTGCACTGCCACATGACAGAAAACCCAAGGACCTAACAGCCAGCCCCAGCATGCCACAGACTTCTGAAAGAAAGCAGTACCTTAACAGTGCCTTGATTTTGAACTTCTCCTAGCCTCAAAACCATGAGTCAATAAAGTCCCATTTTTTTTTAAACCAACCTATTGCATGATAGTTGTTTTGGCAGCTAAAAAACTAAAACACAATTCATACTCAAGATCTCATTCTGCCAGATCCCTTCCCATAAACATTTGAATATATTCTAATACATCCCATCCTTTTAAAAATGTATCTCGACCGCACCTCCTCCTTCCAGTAGGGACCCATTATCATTTCTCCTTTCACCACCAAGCTTTAAAAAAAGTGTAGACTTTGTATATACAAAGGTGTTAGGCACCAAGTCATGCCCTCGAGCTGAGCTTGAGGCATCTGGGCAGGGACAAAAGTGGAAGGGCCATCCATATCCACTACCAGATTCTACATCTGGGGTGGGGGAGGGGTGGGCTTAAGTAGAAGAAGTGGGGGCATTTGTAGTTTGTTACTCCATTTCCTTTCTTCTTCTTGGGGCAATAAAGAAGAAATGAGGTGCCTACAGCTTTTTACCATGAAACTTAGGTTTGAAAATCCCTGAATACCTATATTTTGCTCTTCTAGTCCAAATCACTGCTCTCCTCCCAATAAGGAGTGCTACAGAATTTCCGTATTGGAGAGGTTGCAATTTGTTGTAGTTGTGGCTATAATTCATTTGCCTAACACCTTACACTTTATTAAGACAGCATCAGTTGTCCATTTCTAAAAACACACATCTACCCACTGACAGTGATGGTTTGGTGGGAGGGGGAGTCACCAGCTTGCCCCGCCACTTCTCTATCATCCCATACTCCCTCCCCTTGCCACCACCCAGGTTCACAAACACTTGCTCACTTTTCAAAAATAAATCCCCAAACTCACCTTTTTGAAGCATTCCCCAGATCCTCCAGGATTAGTTGTTAGTTCCACCAACGCCCCTATGAAGTGATTCTATTATACCAAGTATCATACCATACTAATCATTATGCCAGCACATATCATATGTACCAGTAAACTTCCCCCAGATTTTAAACACCTAACTCACATTGTCTCATACATCTAGCCCCTCTTACATGGTAGGTGTTCAAAGATGCACTTTGCATGAGTGAACTTGTCAATTCACTGAGACACTCCTTGTCCAACATCCAATCCTTTTCTTCCCTAGAAATTCTACACAACATATATCTGTGTCCATTGATTTCTATGTACACCATCCCAGAATGTCCTTTTGACACTTATTTTCCTTCTCCCTAAAATGCACTGGTGCAAAATTTGAACTTAAAAGCCACTGCCTTGGGCGGCTGCCGTGGCTCAGCAGGCAGAGCTCCGACCTGCCGTGCTGGAGGTCTGGAGTTCGATCCCTGGTGCCTCCTGCCCATATGCAAATTAAAAAATAAATAAATAAATAAATAAAAGCCACTGCCTTCTTGGTATAAAAATTGCATAGGCAATCTAGTAAAGAACGTATAGTTCTATGGCCTAATCTCCTAGTTTTATGAAGCCAAAGAGAACTGACTTGCTCAAGGTCACACAGCAAGTTGAGGATGGAAATGAAATCTGATAATGCCACATCACCAGCTAGTGCATCTTTCCCCACACCAAGAAGCCACCTTCATGTGACCCACCCCAACAGCTGTAAATGTGTTCACATTTAGAACATATTCCTCACTCTCATAAATTACACATAATAGCATGTATAAAATGGGAAAAAGTAGTCAAGAAAATGACCCAGGTACCATAAATCTGGCCACATTTCAACTGCAGGGGGACAGAGAAATGAAGAGGGGTCAGGTTGGTGGAGGGAAGGGACACAGATACCATTAAAACTCCATATTTAAAGGGCAGGGCTTGGTTTCAAAAATCTTTACGTTCCTCTCTGTGTGCCTTGAGATCTGCCATCATTTAAACATGTGTGTCTAAGAATCTTCAATCTTATTTAAATGTTTGGCTATATTAAAGTCACATGACATTATCCCATGATAAATATTTCTACTCCCCAGTCCTGATTTATGAGAACCAGCTAGGAAATAGCGCCTGATTCAAACAGTGATTAACTATCATTCACGAAGCAAAATGGCCCTGCCTTTTCACTTCATAAATTTAATGTAATCTTATCTTCCTTCACTTTTTTTAACCACAGTTTTAATCCAAATTCCATCTTCTCCCATCTTGCCACAGACTCCAAAAGAGGTGCGAGAAGGAACTTAAGAAGAGGCACTTTTTTCCAAACCCCGTCTTTGGGATATGGTGAGGATGACTCAGGGAAATGCAGTGCAGACTACTGTTACCATGAGAACACATTCGGAAGTGGTCTTCAGGGGAAGACACAGAGATTTGCCATTGATCCCCTGTCTTGAATCAATTAGAGACTGGCCATTAAAAGGCAAACCCCAGCAGTCCTGAAAAGAAGGAATTTGACTACTGGGGATGTAATATGGACAGCTTGTGTTTGGGAGATCAGTGCGCATTTGTGAGGCTTTCTAACTGCTGTGGTGGCAAATCCTGGAAGTGAATCATTCCTCAGGGTGTTGGCTGTTCAGAGAGCCACATACAAATTCCTCCCCCCACCATGGATTTCCAGTCACTACAGTCATCAAGTTAGCCTGAAGGCCCCTCGAAATAACGTGCTGCTATTGTAAATGGCCTCCTGTCACTTACAGCAAATCCCAGTGGATCTATTCCACCTCCTTTTCTGCCGTTCCCTGCTCACCTTGCATTGGAAGCTGCTGGCCCTTTGAACTCTCCAGTTTCTCCTACTCCTGCTCCATCTGCCTGGAAATGCTGGTCTCTGCTGCTTCCCATAATTCTTTCTGGAATGGGTCTGAAGGAGGGGCTCAAAATTTATCTCAGGTGAAACCTTTTTGAGAAAACATCCCTAAGCACATTCCTCCCTTCTCCTCCACAGCTGTCTTTCTCAAAAGTTAATGTTCATTTGTATCACCTGAGGATCGTGATAATTAGCAGATTCTGATTCAACAAGGCTGGGATGGAGTCTGAGAATCTTCGAGTCCAGCCAGTGCCCAGCTGATATTGATGCTGGTGATCACACTTGGGGTACTAAGCCTCTGTAGGTTAGGGACACCTCTCCTGACCTCTCAGAGCACACTGTGCACTTAAATATTTTCTAGAACTCTACCACAATTATTTGATCACATATATCACCACTAAATGCCCAAGGTCAGAAACTATGAATCTTCAGTTGCATGCACAAGAACCCAATGGAAGCTAGCATAAGGAAAAGAGGGAGGGATGTTTTGGCTCAATTAACTGAAATAAAAAGTCTAGAAATGTCAAACTTCAGAAATAGCTGTATGCAGTGATTAAATTATGGTATCAGGACACCTTCTTTCCATTCCTTGGCACTGCTTTACTCACCAGCAAAAGTGTTAAAAGACAGAGCACCCACCAGGACAGTTCATGTCCTACCAGTGTGGTAACTGCAACAGAAAGATATCTATCTTCTTTTTCAGGTGTTCACAGACTAATGGGGAAGATATGTTAAATATACAATTACCAATCAAAGATGTTAAGTCCAATAACAGAGGCATGTGAAGGTTGCAATGGGACTTGAGATGATAAGGAACCTACTCCTCCTGGAGAATTCAGGGAAGATGGGGAAGGGAACTGGAGGCTAAAGCAGGAGGCTTGAGAGAGGACCTTCTAGAGGAAGTGATATCAGGCCTGAGTCTCAAAGGGTAGCTATTAGTTTGCAAGGGAAGGGAAATATATCCACACAGAAGTCACCCTGTATGCTCCCCTTAGATAGTACCTTCATGAATGATGTATATAAAAACTGGGAGAGTCACCTACACATCCAGGTAGCTGAGCATTGTGATGCCAAACATCAGGGTGTTCGGAAATATCAAGGTGATCCAAGAACATGAAATCTTAATGCTGGTAAGTTGTTTAAATGCATCTAATCTAACTTTCTTATTTCGCAGTTGAGAAAATAAACCGAGTCCAAAAAGGTGAAATTATCAAACATTTATTGACTCTCCTGAAGACATTAATACTTCATCTGGTTATTTCAGGTGCATGGAGTAATGCTTATAATTTAAGAAATCAATAAAATAACTATTCCAAGGGAGTCTGGTTTCCTTCTAATCACATTTCTTCTAAGATTATCCATGCACATTTTTAAAAGCCTATAAAAATGATAGTAGAAAAAAATCACATCAGAAATTCATTCAGCAAATATTCTCCACACTTAATATGGGACAGGCACAATGCTAGAGAAGCTAAAAGGGTTGTAAAGATAAATAAGGGGTCTCCTCTACCCTATAATTAAAATTATATGACTCATTATTGAAAGATTACCTGTATAGAGATTTAAAATTCCCAAAGCTAGGACTTTAATGCCTAGGGTAATGGGTAATGAGAGTCAAGTTGCATTATAAGCATATTTAATTTGTTAATTCAAACAACATACTAGAGAACAATTCAAACATTCTGCATACATGTTTACATACACATGAGGCAACAGAGCTCATGGTTAAATTGAATCCTGGATCTAGAATTTCTGGATTCAAGTCCTGGCTCCACCAAGTGCTAACCGTATGACATGTGGCAAACAAACTTCTAACAAAATTCCCACACCTAAAAAAATGGGGACAATAAAAGAATGTACTCTTTGGAATTGCTATAAGAATTCAATAAGATAACGTGCAAAGTGTTGGGTCCCCATCCTAGCACATAGGTACTGCTAAGTGTTTGCTTTCATAATGGTGGACAGGTCTGCCTCTGTTCTGCCCTAAGGATGTATTCTCAAGTAAGGTGGGCTGGGCTAGGGGAATCTGCCTTCTCTAAATCTTTCTCAATTCCCACTTGTTTCACAGTGTGAAGATGACAAAACATCAAACTCTTTGATCCTGTTGTCCAAAGATACACAATGCCTTCAAATGCAAGCCCACAGAGGGCAAGGTCCCTTAGAGCACCCATGGTTTTCTCTTTGAAGGCTCACTTTAGAACCAAACTGCCATGACTCCACTGTCTAAGAAGTAGCCTGATTTACTGGGAAAGTCTTGGACCAGGAGTCTAAGACTTATATCTTGTTCCAATTTGGCCATGGCCACTTTCTGTGCTTTTTGAGCAAAACATTCAACTCTGTGTCTCATTTTCCTCTCCTGCAAAATAAGAATAATGTGGCCTATGACCTCCCTTCCAAGAGTGTTTCCAGAATCAAATTGATGTGAATATGCTTTGAAAATAAAACAAGGGAATTGAAGGAGGAAAGGAAAGAAGGAAGGGAGGGAGGGAGTGTTTCCTAGTCATTCTGCTTCAAGGGCCTGCGGAGGAGGCCTCCCCTGGTCTGGGCTCCAGGAACTGGGTGAGTAAGTCAGCCTTCCAGTGGGGAAACCCACGGGGCTCCCACACACAGGCCACATTTCCTAACCCTCTCTGGTGCAGTGAGTGGGTAAGCCAGCTCTGCCTTCACCCTCTCTCCTGTATGAGAACTAAAGTTAATGATAGTTAACACTAATGATGATATTACCATTACTGGTCATTGTTATTAAACAATGGTTAATAAGAATTCCCATTATACTATATATCCTCTGTAACATTAATAACAAATACATTACCTTGTTTTAGAATATTACTCTACAATGTTTCTCATACATTAACTGTTTCAAATCCCAAATAGCCCTAGTAGGTGGTAAGAGATGATCCTCACTTTAGATGAGGAAATCAAGGTCCAGAGCTGTAAAATGATCTTTTAAAGTTACCCAGTGAAAAATTTTAAAGCAAGACCTACAGCCAGGCCTTCAGACTCCCTTTCAAATGTTCTTTCTCAAATGCCAAATTCATTCCATTATCACCTCCTGGACTGAACAAGCCCCACCGTAAGAAATACAGGAATACACACTAAGTACCCTTAGACTACACAATCCTAATTCACTGTGCTTGTGTAAGGATTACTGGAGATAATATTTACGAACTGCAAAGGGCTGCCCAAATGCAGGACATGACTGTCCCCCATTTTCTTCTTAATTCAAGATGTCTCATGTTCCTGAGACACATCACAAGTCTTTACAATACTGGTAGAGTTTTGGTTAACTGATCCACTGTTTGTCTGCAGATTTCACATTTGTCAAGTAGGAGAGAAGCCAGGCTTCCTGGAGCAATTAAGCAATCATAAGCCAAGTCAGAGAAGATGTTTTGCTACAAGCGATGGGAGCCAGACACATCGAGCTTTGTGTAAATTATAAGTGCATCTGCTTTGGAGATCGTATCTCCACCCTTTGTCTGTTCAGCTTGACCCTAACCCCATGGGCCTGACGTGTCTTTGAGCCAATAGCCCACACTTGTATCTTCCACTTCTTTGGCCAATATCACAATTCCTTGTGGCTGTTAGGAGTCTGGTCAACATGACCTGGACCAAACAATTTACTAAATTTTATTTAAAGGTAGATCATTTGTTTTCCTCAATAAGCAAGCCTAATTCATGGAAAGCTTTCTCTGAAAGAAGATTATAGTCTTCTCAGTGTGGATAATTAAGACAACAAGCTTGACTACAAATAAGGTAGTATGGTGGAACAGGCATGGTATTTGGAATCAGTGCAATCACGTTTCCAATCTTAGTTCTGTGCCTATGAGCTTTAAGACCCAAGTACAGAGCTACTTTTCTATAAATGCTTATCATGTTCTGGATCTATATTACTATACCTAATTGCACAGGGCTGCTATGTAAGGGTGCATTCGTTCAGTCCCAATACTTACTAAGCAACCACTGGGGGCAAGCACAGGATGCTGTCACTGAACCTAGAACTAATGACATGCTGAACACATAAATACAAGTGTGATATAAATCCAGAGTGAGAAGCTGAGGGCTCTATAGGACCCCTCAATAGCGGCACCTGAGCCAGACTAAGAGTCAGGAGAGTCTTAGCCGTGGGGGATGAGTAGAAGGTAGCCAGGCAAAGAGAAGGATGGGGGAGGGCAGGACATCTCAGGTACAGAGGAAAGTAAGGGAGAAGGCTCTGTGATAAGAAAGAGTATATGGCCTCCTCGAGACACTAGACAAAGTCCAGCATGGCTGAAGTGTGGACAAGTGGAAAAATAGCAGAAGATGGGGGGCTGGAGAGATTTTTGCAAGAACTCATTTACCATATAACAAATTTTAGTCTTTATAAGAGCAGAGCAATAAACCATAAAATGATTTTAAGTTGGGGGGGGGCAGGGTTATAGGATTAGACTGGGGATTTAAAAAGCTCAAACTAGCTCCAAGTGGAGAATAGTTTTGAAGAAAGGTGTTCTAGTTTGCTAACTGCTGGAATGCAATATACCAGAAATGGAGTGGCTTTTAAAAGAGGAATTTAATAAGTTGCTAGTTTACAGTTCTAAGGCCGAAAAAATGTCCCAGTTAAAACAAGTCTATAGAAATGTCCAATCAAAGGCATCTGGGGAAAGATACCTTGGTTCAAGAAGGCCGATGACGTTCAACGTTTCTCTCTCAACTGGAAGGGCACATGGCGAACATGGCGGCATCTGCTGGCTTTCTCGTGGCTCTACCGAAAAAGGGGCTCTCTCCAAAATGTTTCCTCTTTTAAAGGATTCCAGCAAGCAACTCCACCTTCAGTGTGTGGGGACACACCTCCATGGAAATCATCTAATCAAAAGTTACCACCCACAGTTGGGTGGGTCACATCTTCATGGAAACAATCAAAATGCTCCCACCCAGCAATATTGAATGAGGATCAAAGGGCATGGCTTTTCTGGGGCCCACCACAGATTCAGACCAGCACAAAAGGTATGCAAAAGAAAATGCAGAGAGATCAGAGCAGATGATGGCAGTATGATTGAAGGGGATAGTAGAGTACACGGGGTTGAAAAATATTTGGTGCAGAAGCACCAGGACTTGACTCATGGTATGGAAGAACTTCAGAGTTGAGCAATGGGGTCACTGGTGGTTCCATTTATTGATGTAGGATATTCTAAAGAAGTAAAGGGTGTTCATGGATACAGAAGTGGAGAACTGTGGACATGAGAAAAGTAAACCACAGCTAATAGTACATTACCCACACTGCCCTCCCCCTACAAGGGACAATGCTCCCAGGGGTACAACTCTCCCTGGCAATGTGGGACCTGACTCCCGGGGATGAACCTGGCCCTGACACTGTGGGAGTCAGAAAGCCTTCTTGACCAAAAGAGGGGAAGAGAACTGAGACAAAATAAGGTTTCAGTGGCTCAGAGATTTCAGAGTTGAGAGGTCAACCTGGAGGTTATTCTTATGCATTATATAGCTATCCCTTTTCAGTTTTTGATATATTGCAGTAGCCAGAGGGAAATACCTGAAACTGTTGAAATGTAATCCTGTAGCCTTGATTCTTGAAGATGATTGAGTAACTATAGAGCTTTTAAGGTCTGACCATGTGATTGTGAAAACCTTGTGACTGATACTCCCTTTATCCAGTGTATGGACAGATGAGTAAGGAAAAAAAAAAAAGACAATAAACAAATAATAGAGGGTGGGGGTATGGGATGTTTTGGATGTTCTTTTCTACTTTTATTCATATTTTTTTTTTGAGTAATGAAAATGTTCAAAAATTGATTGTGATGATGACTGCACAGCTGTATGATGATACTGTGAACCATTAAATGTACACTTCGGATGATCATATGGTATGGGAATATAAACTGCATTAAAATATATAAAAGACATTGCAGATTCAAAAAAATAAGAGTACATTACTCAGGGTCATGCAGTGGGTCAGTGCTGTGACTGAAATTCTAATTCAGTCTGAACAGCCCCAGAGCTTTGCCACAATGCCTGGTTTCTACTAACTTCTATGAGCTTCAGTGTCCTCATCTGTAAAATAGGTATAATACCACCAACTTTTCAATACTATCATCTGTACTGCAAGATTTAATTAATTGTCTTTTCTAAGAGAGATTTTCCAGCTACTTTGGACTACTCTAGTCATTCTCATCCTAATGACTTCTGATCATCAACATGGAGAAAGATGTCCAGAAGAATTTCAGGAAAATTACGATTTTGTGCAGAGAATGGACGGTAGCATTCATTGTATACGCTGCTTCTTGTAGCTACTCTGTACAGAATATCTTTAATATTTTTAATGTTTTCTCTGTACATTTCCTGTAACTTTACTCTACAGTGAGATATTGGAAGGAAACATAGTTGGCTTTGCATCTCTAAGCATGTAGCATAACTGGAGAAGTCACCTTGAACCCAGGAGGCCAACATCCACAATGACATGGGTTGTCCAGATAAAAAACAAATCTGGGTATTGTAGTCCATGGAACTGTTCAAGCCATGGAACAAAGTATTGGTGGGGGGTACGGGGGTGGGGGAGGGAATGCTTCATTTACTAAACCATTTGATGTCATTTGAGATGTTATACACACCTAGAATCAACTTTAAATATTAGATAACCTGAGGTTAGGTAACTTTCAACTCCTTCCACCCCTGGCCTATGCCAGCCAGCAGTTTCCACCTGCCTCCTCTGATCTAAGCCAAGGGATTAGCTTTGATCTTATCCTCCTGGCCACAAGGTGAGCACATTTCCTCCAAG
This sequence comes from Myrmecophaga tridactyla, assembly GCA_004026745.1. Classification (NCBI taxonomy): domain Eukaryota; kingdom Metazoa; phylum Chordata; class Mammalia; order Pilosa; family Myrmecophagidae; genus Myrmecophaga; species Myrmecophaga tridactyla. The sequence continues at coordinate 76,961 of PVIY010003383.1, forward strand.
TCCTGGAGATGCAGACACACCAACCAGCTATCTAATTTTCAGATGACTGCTCTGAGTTCTGTTCTCCTACACATTACCCTCATATTTGTGGCCTGTAGTCCCTGACTAGTTTTGGGGCAAACTTTTACCTTGTCCTCAAGTCCTTTTTTTAATCCTCTGCTCCTTAGCTGTAGTGCCTGAATGCCTCTGAGCTCTCATCCACCTCCTGTTCATTGGTGGCTTCCACTTCCTTTCTTCCACCTGATCCTACCTTGTACTTGCCTCCACAGCCTTCCTTTGCCCCAGCCCAGAACCCTGCCCTACCTCCATAATATGTGCCTGTCTAGAGACCACAGGTAGCATTCTTCCCTCTGAGACTTCAAATGATGGCATCAATCATCCTGAGATCCAGAATTCTCTCTTCCAGGGGTCTTCCCTGACCCCAGGGTCCATCATGGGCTCCCTGGGGTCAGGGAAGCTCCCACATGAGCTCCCCGGGGTCCCTTGTAATGCATACTCTAAGATGCTGAATTGTCATCGCTACAGCTCTGTCATCCCTACTAGACTCTGTCTAGTGCTACTCAAGGGCAGAGAGGAGTCTTGCTCCACTCTGTATGCCCAAGGCCTACCCCAGTAATTGGCAAATCGAAGACACCTAATATGACTTGGTTGACTAAACTCCTCACTTCTAAAGAGCCCCAGAATCCCTTCAAGCAGCAGAGCCTGATGTGTACTGCATTGCATATCATATCAGGTTGTACAGTGTTTTGCAGAGGGTGATGAAGTAGGCATATGTCAATTAACACTATGAATTGAGTTATTTGTCTATCACATATGTCTCAGATTTTTCGGAGCCCATCTATTTCATTTTGACCTAAAGGAGTCATTTTAAAAAGCTGCTAGAGGTACCACAGTCTCTTAAAGCAGAGGAGTAAATTGTTTTCAAACCTAATTTTTACATCCCCACACCCTCCCAAGATCACTCCCATGATCAGAGTCAAAAGAACAAGGAATTGGTTTATATTTTCTAATAAATAAGTTATTCTTCAACTTATCAAATTCTAGGGTTGCAGCTTATAGAGCTCAGTTCCAAGAACCCGGTGGGAGGTCCAGGGGAGAGGACTCCCCAACTACCTGGAGCATGGAAGATTCATGGTAATTGAGTAGTCAACAAATGAATTATTAGATATGCATAAAGTCTCTTTCAACCCCAATGTTATGGCGAGAAAGGCTGGACTGAGGCCCACTTTATAACATTTTTATTGTGAAATATAACACATATATTAAAAAGCAATAAATTTCAAAATACATTTTAACAAGTAGTTATAGAACAAATTTCAAAGTATATATGGGTTACAGTTCCACAGTTTCAGATATTTCCTTCTAGTTGCTCTAAGACACTGGAGACTAAAAAGAAATATCAATATAATGATTCAGGAGCCATCTTCATTTGTGAAATCCTATCTTCTCTGTTACAACTCCTTCTCCTTTGATCCGTCTCCCAATCTATATGGATATTTGGGCAGTGATCATTTTCTTCATGTTGAAAAGGGGTGTTGACATTATAGGATAAGGGGGTGCAACTGGTCGATGCCCTTGGAGAGAATGATAACTCTGGGTTTCAGGTATTAACTTGCCTAGGAACCATCTGGAGGTTTCAGATTCCTTAAAAATAAACTCAGTGAGTGAAACTTTTATAGAGTCTTAGATAGAGCCCTGGACGTTCTTTAGGGTTTTCAGGACTGCTGTTGGTTGGGACCTGGCATGCCGTGGCAATTAGCAATATCTAGCTGAAGTTTGTATAAGAGCAACCTCCAGAATAGCCTTCGATCCTATTTGAACCCTCTCAGCCACTGATACCTTATTTTGTTACATTTCTTTTCCCCTTTTTGGTCAGGTAGGCATTATCCATCCCACGATGCCAGAGTGAGGCCCGCTGTGGACAGGCTCTGCAGGCATTTGGGTGTACTGGGACGCCCACCTCTCTCTGAGGTCAGTGGGCAGCTGCGCCCTGACCTGCAGGCTTAGTTCAGATTCTTGACCATTTCTCTCTGCACTTCTAGGCTTTTCGTTTTCCAAAACAACTGTCTGTGAAATGCCACTGATGTTTTTGGAGATACCTGATTAGTGTAAATCTTGTTTCCTTACCTAGTGTTGCACCAAGTCACGTAGCATAATAAAGACTGCATTAGGCTCCAGGGTCTGAGTCCTTTTTCCATATTACCCCAACTGTGTGACTGAAGACGGGTTTTTCCCGATTGCCTTTTACCTCTGCCTCTTCAAGGACAAAATGAATGTGATTTCCCTGTCGGCCTCGTACGGTTATGATGAAAGTCATATGAGACCACATTTAGCTTTACAAATATTATTATTGCCTATTTAAACATGCCGAGGTGCTACAATGTTAATGTGTTAAAAATATTTACGTATTGAGAAGAGTCATACTATAGCTCAAAAGTCCAAAACTGGTGACTCAGGGGAACCACCCAAGCAGTCAATGTGCTTTAGTTGGCCTGCATGGTATTTTTATGTATTGGGGCCAGCACTTAAAAATAAGGAGATTTTGTATTTTAAATAAAAAAACAACAGAAAACAGAATCTATCTCTCTTGAAAACTAGAGATCTGGTAACACTCAGCCTAGTTTCCCAACTGGCAGCACTTGGCTGGAGCTGGGGGGCATCTGCCCTGTTTGGATAAGACTTGAGCTCTACAGCATACTGCAGCCCCCACCTCTTACACATGTAAACATATAAGTGAAACACACCTGTTTCACTCATTTCAGTTTCTGGCCCAAATCCCATAGCATAAGCTCTTGTGACTCCATTGCATAGCTCCAAATTGTGATTCCTTATATGGGTCCACTTGTGACCCCATTGTGTAGCTTCAGTTGTTGAAGCAAGAAAATCTGAGGTTCAAATCCTGGCATTTCCATCTGATGGCAGACAAGTAACTAACCCATCTGAGACTCTGGTCTTTATACCTTTCATGTGTACACAAAATTATCTATTATGGAGATTATTTATTTAGACATTGAGTTTATACAATGTTGGGCACATATTTATTCTCATTAAAAGATATCCTATTATCTGAAATAGAATCCATACTGGAAGGAAACTGCAGCAAAAAGAAGGTATCTCTAATGGTAGAAATTTAAACATTAAGAGAAAAAATATTGTCAGAGCAGTTGTAATGCAGACCAGTTAAACTATGCAGGAGACAATTTAGCTTGTTCTAGAATTTCAGCCATTAATACAAATAAACAATAATTGTCACCATAGCAGACCATCTTTGACAACCCTCAGCTTTCAATGTGTAGTTACATTGGCGTTGCTCTCGCGTGGCTGCATGCGCATGCAGTATGTGTGTCCATTTTAAGGTGTGCGTGTCCATTCATTTCTCCTCTCTAGCTCTTTGACTGCTCAATATGTGGTGCTCTTCTCTAGCTGGCAAATCCTTTGTGCAACTCATCTTTCAGGATCCAGCTTGGACATCCCGTTTTCTGTGAAGTGCTCCTTGAGTTCCTCAGCGTAGAGAGATTCTCCTTGCTCTGCAGCCACACAGTGCATGGAATTTCCATCCTAAATAAAGATTGCTTGGAGTGGTAAATGTTTTTCAGTTATATATCTCACTCAATACTGCAAGTGAGATGCCCTAGCAACCTGTTTCTCCTGCATCTAGCGCATACAGCAGGCACTCAGGAATTGTGGAATGAGTAAGCAAACCAATTAATGCATGAAGGAATTGTGGAAAGAATTTCTAATTGCATGAAAGGTTAGGTGAGATTCACCCTCAAGTTCCCTCCTGACTTTAAAAACGTATGATTCTATTAATATTCACTTAGTTGAATATCTTTCTTCTCCGAAATCACGAAGAATTTAAGCTACCTCATATTCTGCCTTGTATTATATTATGCATGTAATTATCTGATCTCTTTCTAAAATTGTGAATTCCTTGGGGGCAGAGAAATTGAAATGTTAACCCTCCAGGACTAGCAAAGTGCTTGAAACTTAGTATCTACTTAATGACAATTTCAACTGAATTGGATTGAATTGCATTGAATTATTCAGTCAGTCAAAGTGTCCCAAACAGGCTTCCTATACCCTCAGGTCTACTAATAAATAATGAGCTATTTTGCTCATTTATCTTATTTCATAATTATTTTAATGCATTGTATTGATTTTTGTATAACTTTTTTAATCAAAATCCTTTCTGAACTCTCTTATTGCCAACCACTGGTAACAAATGTTGAATTAGATCAGGGCCTATGGGGGGGGGTCTTTTAATTAATGAATAGTGATTAGATTAATGGGGGAAAAATGGACTTTGTCTAAATGGCAAAGTTTGAACTTAAAAAAATATCCCATGGACTAAATTAGCTTGTTTTTGCTTAGTACGTTATTATTTAGGAAACAATGTATCTTTTCATGACATTTAAATCACATTAACTGGACAATGTATTGTTAACTCATTTCATGAGTCAAAGCACTGAGATCACAAATTGGTGATACCTAATCCTTGTATTAGAATTTACCATGCGCTAGATATTGCTACATGTTTTAAATAGGTGAACTCATTAGCCTTAACAATCACAGGAGATAGGTACTGTTATTTTAATCATGAAAAATGAGGAAACTAGGGTGCACGAGTACTGCATTAGCTAGAATGCCTGCCTTCTATGCAGAAGACCCAGGTTCAATTCCCGGACGATGTACCCCACCCCACCCCCAAAAAAGAGAGGAAACTGAAGCCAAGAAAGTTTAGGAAACCTGCCAAGCTTCCAGGTCCCAAAGTCAGACAGCAAGCCAGTCACTGGTGGGTGGAGAACTCAAACCAGATATGAGTTCAAAACCTGTGCCAAGCTGTCCTTAGATCACAAAAGTCACACATCTAACCTCTACACAAAGGTTTGTAGTTGTTAATCAGTTTGCATGCTGTTTTCTCTTAAACAGCCTGGAAGCATGAGGTAGACAAGCCACTTCATCATTGGTCATTGTACACAGATGAAACACAAAATCTAACTTTGTTCATTCATCAGTGACATCATGTACAAGAATGATGTTTCTGCGGCCATATGCTGGGAGTCTGAAGTCCCAGTTTACACGGCCACATATGAAAGGAGACGCAACGCGGAGGGAGGGTCAAGCCAGGTTCCTTCGCTTCAGTTTCCAACATTCAGGGCTAAGTTCCACTGGGGTTTGAAGAGCTTCACTTCAAATGACTCGGCAATTTTAATTGAAAGGCATTTTAGTCTTTTTGTTAAGAAACCAAAGGAGAAAAAAAAGTTTTAGATTCAAGGAATATTCCATCTCCATGAGACCATTGAAAATCTAAAATTTCCCAGCAAGATCCATTTGTTCAGCTATTAATATACTTTATTATTTTTCCACTATGGCAAGAATCTAGCTGTTCCTCTCATTGATATTTCTCTTAAATGGAAAAAACAAATCATTATCATTTCAGGCATCAAAAATCATATTTTTCCTTTAAATGTACAGAGAAATGGAAGAAAAATTTTGCTATGTGAAAAAGTCACACTGAGAATATGACTTGGTCAGGGCTCTGTTTTCCCATCCATAAAATGAATTAAATTTCAGAAAAGACACATTACAAAATTGCCATTTCATAACGAACTGACCTTGACTAGCAGTGATGTACTTAGGGGGAGTGGCCTTTGCTTAATTTTAAAGCTTCATTTTGACATTTAAATGTACAGTGAAAAACCTTAAATAACTAGGATCTAAAAAAAGATTCTTCCTAGCACTCAATACCTGAGATATATTTTTTCTATTGCCATTTTCTCCCTCTGCTAGGATGCAAATTCCATGGGCTCAGTGAGAGACTTGCTGGCTCTCCAGAGTCTAGAAGTCTGGCATGGTAGGCTCTCAAATTGAATGAGTGAATGAATGAGTGAATGGATGAATGAAGTATCTCTTTCTCTGTGAAGACTTTTCTGCCCTCTGTCTCTCCTCTTTTCAGATTCCCAAGATGCTTTCAGTAATAGAAACTGGTTCTTCTTTATCTCAATAAGAAGTCTACCTCCCTATAAGTCTGGCCCAACTAATGGTAAGCATTACTCTTCTACTCCTCATTAGAGGTGAAATGTTCAGGGGATGTTGATGGTATCCTGATGAGATATATCGTCTTCCTGATCATGTTCTTTGTGAAGGGCAGAGGTCACTGGGGGTCCTGGGAAGGAGTGGGTGGGATAAGAGTTAGGAAAGAGAGGAAGAGGAAGGAGAATAAAGACAAGATCCTACAATCCTCTAGCTCCCTTGGAGGTTTTGCTGTCTAAGTCTTACTTCTGATTCAGGAGAGAAGGAGCCCAGTGCAGGGTACAGCCCTGTGTACCCCATCAGCTAGAGTCCCACCTGGGTGATTGATGGACAACCACCAAAGATTCCACCAAGGCTCTCCAGGGCTTGTTACTATCCTCACCCCCCCAAAAAAGAGGCCCTTGGGGGAGTCAAAGTCAGGCACAAGGAGCTTGCAAAACTCTGCTCCAATTGTGGCTTTCTGGAATCATCTGCCTTTCTTCTGGCCTAATGTCTCCATTTGCCCTATGAAATACTCAGGCCTTGGGTGAGTCTTCAGCTGGCTCACATGTCAGGGCATCCTGACATGAGCAGTCACTGTGGCATCCGAAGAACTCGACCTGACCTATCTGGGAGATTCCTGAAGCAGCAGGCTTCTAGTTCTCCATGGTCCAGAGGAGAAATCTCACCCACAAAAAAGCTTCAGGACAATGGGATGGTGTGACCCCCACTAATGCCAGGAGGAGACAGCTTCAGCATACACCACTGGCCTGGCTCTACTGGAAAACCCCACTCTCTGCAGTCCACAGAGTTCCTGCAGCTGCAATGGCAGGGGAGAGGCAGATGAAGCCAAAGACAAGGCAGAAATGAAACAGACTGGGGGACCAGGGAGAGAAACATTTTTAGAAGAAAAGGAAGGCAAAAAGGAAGACAGAAAAAGATAGTCCCTGTAGCCTCTCGGTTCTACCAACTGATTCTAATCCCAGCTCTGCCTCCTATCTCTAACTCCATCTTTCTACAATGGCCCTCCCAGAGCACAGAGCCCCCCTCGCAGGCCCCTCCCCCACATTTGATCCCCTTCCTCTGCCAAGCTGCATCTCTTTGCCAGCACATCCGTGGAAGATGTAGTCCCTTTGCAAAATAGCTCCACACTGGTGCCAGGTCCTGGCCTGAAGAGTGCTCACCCCTGATGAGACCTGAGAGCAGGCAAAGGCATGCACTCAATTAAGGATGGCTTTCTTCCCAAGAAGGACACCTGGCAAAGCCCCAAGTGCTCCAAATTCCCCTCCTCCCCAGCTCTGATGCTCTGATTATCCTATTGTCAGATCAATAGCCCATCTGCTGCTTGGAGTAGTCGAAGCCATCCTGAGCTAAATTAAAACAGGATCAATCCACGGTTAATTTCTCCCAACCAAACAATTTATCTCTCTTTTGGATTCTCTTGGAGGGTGAATTATATAATCGTGATACACCATTAGGGCTCTCTGACCAAAGAAAGCCTTGTTACAATGCCTGCCCGCTCTCTTTATTAGCAGTCTGATAGTGTGACAAAGCCAGAGATTTATTTGACAGTGTTATGCAGACCTAGCTTCAACCTTGCCAAATCTCTGCTGGGGCACCCTGAAGGGGAATCAAGTTCTGAATATCAGAGTATCAGTGCATGTTAACAATCTAGGAGGAGGAGTTGAGCCCTGATGCAATAAGCTGAGCATAAGCACCTATTTCTGAAGAATCAAATGCCATCATACTGATAAATCATTTTTTCTCTGTTTAAGGTAAAAATCAGGATTCTGTCTCCCACATGTTAAAGGTAACACAGGATTTAAATCTAAGGTGGAACAAACTGGGCATAGGGTGCAGGGTAAAGATATATCTATTATTAATAACAGGTGAAATTTACTGGTCACTTACCATAGGTTAACCCATTCAATGCTGAAGGCTGAGAAAGTATAAGGGATCTCCAAGATCACAGAGTGAGAAAATGGTGTGGTCAGGACTGATACCTGGGAGGTGGCAAAGAGACCCACCAGTTGTTAGAATACTGAAGTCCTTCCATCCTAGTCAGTAAATACAGCTGCTCCAGACCCCTAAGCATTTCCCATGCAAACCCAGCAGACTCCCACACACCCAGTTCCCTAAATCAGGATGTCCTGGTCCTCCCTATGACGTGGTAACTCCAGAGTTGACACTTGTTATGTCAGGAGACCTCTAGGACACTGCTCTCTGGCTAGGGCCAACATCAGTAATAGCTGTTAAAAAGTTTTATTATTTCCACTGGTCAGAGAAGGATTTATTCCCAAGGATACTTGACTCCAAAACTCATATTCTTAGCCAGTATGCTCTTCTCCCAAGAGGAAAGAGGATCAATGGGAGAAAATCTGGCCGATGCCAAGAAAAAGAGGAGGATGGAAAAGGATTCTTCATATTTTTTTCTTTTTTATCTAGAGAAGACAGGTTATTTTATTGAAGCTATTTGGAAGGATGTATATAAGGCAAATTATAAGGTCAAAGGATAGACATGCTAGAGGTAGACTATAACAAAGATAGGCCATTTCCAAATTATGATGTCCTAATTAAGATTTTAAAACAATCACCCTATGTGGGGATTCATGTGATTCTATTGGGAAGAGACAGGGAAGCACGGATAGAGCTACCATGGGCAGAGCCAGGACAGGGCAGCAGCTGCCTGACAAGCTGGATGACAAAGCATTCTTTAGATCAATCTGGCCTATCAATTGTTCAGCTCTCTGGGAGGGGTTTCTGCAACAGGGTGAGAATAATAACTAATATCCATTGATCACTCACCATATGCCTGGCACTGTTTGAACACATTTAAAATTATTATCGCATCTGATCATCATGGGGAAGGTACTATTATCCAAATGCAGGTAAAAAAGACACCATTATCCAGATGCACAGAGACTGAGTATCTTCCCCAAAGTCACAGGGCCAAGATTAGATAGACACTGGGGCCAAGATTAGAACCCAGGCATTTTAGCCTCAGATCCCAGGGTGTCAGCCAGTTCACCATATTGTTTTCCAGAAGGAGGAAGGAAAAGGGAAAGGCCTTTGTGGAGGAGAATGAACAGGCAATTGAGCCATCCCAGGGATCTGCTCCTTGTATTCAGCATCAAGGCTCCTTGCCCTGGGGCCACCGAGGGAGGAATGAAGCTTCCATCTAACAGGCGAAGTCTCCACCCAGCATTGCTGACACCAGGATTCTTTGGCAAGTTGTATCAATCCTGTAGGACGTTTGCCCTGTTCACCCGCCATCCTCTTTATGCAAGAAAGACACCACCCTGATCCTCATTTGATGAGCCAGTCTTCTACCCTCTAAGTAAATCACCAGGGTCCAGCCACTCGGGGTTTTCTTCCCTGGAATGGTAAAGGGTGTGTGTACATGAGAGATTCCTGGAGGCATCTTTGGAGCATCTGAATTCACCCATGTCTGGACCCAGATGCCCTGGATTTTTCAGTTAAGAAAGTTGCTCTTTTCATTAAGAGTGGCTGAGTTAAATATTTGTCACTTATAACGGAAAGAGTCCTGCCTTATAGAACTATATAATTCACAGACGGGAAGTTAAGAAGAACAAAGGACAGTTTGCTTTGATCTGGAAGCCAAGTTCAAAAACAACCTTATGAGCAATGACCTGATGAGGCATCCCAAGGAAGAGTGCCTTTGTTTTTTCTTTTTTCTATCTTCTGGCCAACCTACCAGGGTGATAGAGCACAAGAAATAGCTTTCATAACCATGAAGTCACCGACTTTGAAAAAGCTTCATCAGTAAACATTATGAAAACTTTGTTATGAGACTAGAGAAAGGGAGAAAGGCACAGACTGAGCTCATGGGTTAGGACTAGAAAGCCAAAGGACACAATAATCTGTTTAATGAGAGATTTTAAAGGGACTTTCTAGGTGTGCAGCATTATCCTGAATTGGTCAAGGTCCAGCTAGGAAAACAGAAACCACTCTAGTTATATATTTTTTTAATATTTTTTATTATGAAATATAACATATATACAGAAAAGTAATAAATTTCAAAGTACAGTTTAACAAGTATTAATAGAGCCAATTTCAAAGTATAGTAAGGGTTATGGTTCCACAATTTCAGATATTTCCTTCTGGCTGTTCTAATACACTAGAAACTAAAAGAAATACTTATTTAATGATTCAGTAGTCATAAGCCTTTGTTAAATTCTAACTTCTCTGTTACAGTTCATCCCTCTCATTTGATCATTCTCTTGATCTTCACTGATATTTGGCAATGACCATTCTAACTTTTTCATGTTTAAAAAGGGTGTCAATATTGTGGAGTAGAGGAATGCAACTGATTATTGCATTCTGGGAGAGACTGGTACCTCTAAGTTTCAAGGTTTATATGGCATAGAAACAATCTGGAGGTTTTAAGTTTCTGAAAAATAAATTTAATAAGTAAAACTTTTATAGAGTCTTAGAGAGACCTCTGGGTTTTCTTTACGATTTTAAGGAATACTGTTAGTTGTGTCTTGGCATACCATGGCAATTTACTATATCTGGCTGAAGCTTGCATAAGTGTAACCTCTAGAATGACCTTTTGACTATAATTGAAATCTCCTAGCCATTTCTTTTTCCCCTTTTGGTTAAACAGGCATTCTTGATCCCAAGATGCCAAGGCCAGACTCATCCCCAGGAGTCCTGTCCCACATGCCAGGAAGATTTACACCCCTGGGAATCACATCCCACATAGCAGGGAGGGCAGTGAGTTTATTTGCAGAGTTGGGCTTAGAGCGAGCCCACATCTGAGCAACAGAAGAGGTTCTCTGGGGTGACTCTTAGGCATAATAATAAATAGATTTAGCTGACCATTACAAAAATAAGTCTCATAAGGGCCAGCCTCAAGATCAAGGGCTTGGCTTCTTAAATTGGGAGTCCCCAGTGCTTGAGAGAACATCAGGAAGTTTAATCGTTCCTTATTTTTTCTCCAGTGCCTCAAGGGACTTTGCAAATACTTTTTATTATCTGCCCAAAATACTCTGGACTGTATCATGATATTACATTAAGCTATATGGAATCATCAGATCTCATCCTCTTTTCTAGGCTTCATGGATTTAAGTTGTTTAAATAAACTGGCCAGACTGGTTAAGTTAGATAGTATGCTAGAGAAATTTAAATTTTGGACAGAAAAAAACATCTCTTCCTTTGGTCTCACACAGAAGTTGAAGTTTTAAAATACAGTCAATGTCATCCTTTACCCTGTATTCTGATTTACCTTAACCCCAATCAGATCAGCATCATTCATATCTCTAATTGAAATCTAATCTCTTTTTCATCTTCTTTAGCAGCAGCTATATGGAGTAATGCTGACTTTCAGGGCTGTAGAATTCTAACTCTGAGTCTTAGGGGTCACATAAGTACCTATAGATCCAGGAAACTATCAAGTCATATACAGAGAGCACAACATCTCAGAATTTAGAAATGACACTTAAAACTCAGGAATAAATGTGACTGCTGTAAGAGTTTATAATCTAGGCCCTAGTTTTCTTATAAGAGTCTTCTGAATGAGACCATAGAATATTTTTCCTTATGTTTCTGGCTTATTTAGCTCAACATAATGTCCTCAAGTTTCATTCCCCACATTGCATGCCCCATGCCCCTTCTACTCCTCAGTTGGTGGACTCTGTGGTCACCTCCACCCATTGGCTTTCATGAATAATGCCACTCTACATATCAGTGTGTCAACGTCCATTTGTGTCCCTGCTTTCAGTTCTTCCGAAGATATTCCTCGTAATGGGATTGCCTAATCCTTTTTTAACAGAGAAAATTAATATGGGGAAGTGGTGGAATAGTTACTGGAGGATCAACAAAGCAAAAATGGGTGGCAATGCTCAAGTAATACAGTGAAAATATGGCAGCAAACAGCTATGCTAGGACTGAGTTAAAGAGAAGAGTGGGGGTTAGCAGAAGCCAAAAGCTCAGAGTACTGGCTCCAGGAAACTGGGTTCCAGACAACTGAGTAGAGGGTGTTGCCTCGCTGCTTTGGTCTTTCAGAGGGTTGGAAGGCACACATGTAGAACAGGCTTCCCGTCCTAGCCACCTCTGAGGAGAGCAAGGAAGTGAAATGGGGAAGGAGGCTGGGAACTGGAATCAACTGCAGCCCCTGGATAAAGGGCTGTTGCTGGGGAAGCACTGGCAGGAACAGCCACAAATAGGAAGAAGCAAGTCCTGTTCCCTCCTCCTTGCCTTCTGGTTTCTCTTTTGTGCTGTTATGGGGAAAAACAAGCCAACTGGTAAAGGAGAAATGGAATCTGCAGAATCCAAGCTCTTGTACTGCAAAGCAGAAATATCAAACTGTGGGTCTGGACTTGAGAGACAATAGCATAAAAATCAGCTCAGACGTACCCAACCAAAGTAGTCTGCAAGCAAGGTTTCAGAATGATTCTGAGAGCTGTTGCATCAGATAAAATAATAATAATGATGATGGCAGGCATTTTTGAGTACTTGATCTGAATAAAGCACTGTGCTGTGCTTTTAACAGAATATTTTATTAATTCTCATAACCCTAGATATATGTACCATCATTATTCTTATTTTATGGACAAAAAAAATTGAGGTCAGTAATGTTTTCAAGGTCAGATAGAATCTGAACCTTTTAACACCTAGCCTGTATATGTAACCAGTATATGAAGCTGGCTTCATTCACCTCTACTAAGAAGACTTTCCAAAATACTGCTCCCTCCTAGATTTAATTCTCCTTTCTCTATACTCCTCCATATCCCCATTGTAGGCAATTGTGTCTGTCACTTATTAAATTTAAATAAAGTCGGCAAAGTCTTTGATTGAAAATCCAGGCCCTTATGGCTCTCTCCTAATTGGGAGACTGCACATGTGTACAACCAGACTCCCAAAGTAATATTTTCAAAGCCTTTTATTTCATGTAATTCCCTTCCCTGCTTCCAATTGTATTCACTATGTACTTTATATGGATCACAGCCAAGGCACACATATAACTAGACTTCAAAATGCCTAAGAGCTACCCATGTCCCTCATTGGGCATCAACAAAACCAAGATGACCCTGCGTTCTCTGAATCATTCTGCATCAAATGGGGCTGCTCTAGGATAGACTAGGTGGCACACCCAGTTATCTCAGCTGGAAGAAAAGCAAAGGACTTTATGTGAACTTCACACAAACTCATGGGGTAGAAAATTCTTTGATTTACTCTGCTCGTCCTTTCTTTTACATTTCCTAAATCACAGTTATCGCCTGTGACTAGAACGAGGGGTCTTGGGGACATAAGTTGGCAGTGTCAGATCGGGCAATGGTATGGGCATCAACCATATTCACGGCTGCTGGAGACCAAGCTCAGCCTCAAGAGGCAGAGGTTTTTCACTCCCAGTCCTCTGGATGTCACAAGCACACATCTAAAATGCAATGTAAGCTGATTTCATGAGCAGTAACGCAACCATGGGGAATCTGGGCCAATAGATCTCCACGGCTCACAGCCAATTCATTCAAAGTTGCGGCATCCAATACATCATTTAGACAAGCAGTCTGAACTCTGTGCACCTCAGTCTGACCCTTTCCATTGCAATGCCACTGTTATTGATTATTGTTATGGTAAAAGTCTAGAGAATTCTGGACTGAGAATTAGAAACTCTGGGTTCTAGGGCTTGTATCCAAATCTTCTCCAGGATCTGGACAAGTCATTTCCCATCTTAGGACTTTCCCATCCATAAAGTGAGGTTCTTAGGCAGCTTCTAATCTTTTGGGCAACTTTGATCCATGGTGATGGGACACTAATGTGACACTAATATGCAGACACTAATATGAATGCCTCTGTCCTTTAAGAACTTCAAAATCCTGTTGCCTTTGTCAAGAGTTCCGCACATGCAAATGATGATGGTGGAATCAGGGAAAGTCATATCCTGAAGTTACTCCTGTGAGTGAGGAAAAATAGCTACCTCATCATATGATGAGAAATTCTGGACATTGATTCAAGTCTCCACTGCCCACTGTGTTTCTTCCACACCCCACTGATTGTGCCGATGCTAATAAACAATCATTCACCTGCTCCTTTTCATAAAAACATACCTGAAACTATAGAGCAACAGATAAGCAATATTCATTTATACAACAAAACTGTTAAGTGCTTACTTGGCTTTTTTTTTAAATGTCAGCAGCCTAATATACAGCCAACGCTCACTCAAACATCTGTATTTGAGGCACCAATCATTAGCTTGTCTCTCTTTAGTTGTATAGTTATTTGTTTGCAAGAGTTTGAAGTACAAGGAATGTGGGGCCATTGCTAGTAGCAAGCTGATGTCCTTGGTGATAAGGGAAAGGTATCTAATGCCTTCCTGATTCCTTTAATGTAGTGGGAATATACCTCCAAAAATCTTCCAGGGACCCAAGATAGGTAATGATAGGAAGAGTTTGGAACTGATTGATGAAAGTAGAGTTGGCCTAGCCATTCAATCAATCTCTGATCCTTGCAGTGAGGTTAGACCCGCCTAAAGGAGTAATTGTTCAGGGAAGTAGGTGTCCCATATAGCAGGTGCTAGAGAAATCTGAGGTCCTACATGGTGCGATGAAATGTCTTTTCCTAAAATATTTCCCTCACCGAAGCCATAATTTTCTGTCTTTTTTTTCCAATTCACAATTCAAAATCAGTGATTGATTCATTTAACAAATAATTTTTGAGTGTCGAATTAGCATTGAGCACTCTTCCAGGTGAACCAAGCAGGCTAGCTCTCTCCTCCCCCAATTTTATGTTATTGCAATGCCTCTGTGAAGTCTTAGGATGCCCTGCCTCTCATATAGCAAAGTCCATCTTTCCTCCCCAGGGCACGTATGGCTCTTTGTCACTCACTTTAGATAGCCCTTTCCATTTTGCATTTTCATTAGAGTGTTGTTTCATTCTTCCCTTCTACACTTGGAGCTCCTCAACAATATATAGCAAAATTGGTTTTCTCTGTATCCCCTGTGCCGAACATAAAATTTGTCAGACAATAATCACTCAATCCTTGTGTTAGAGTGTATAATTTATCTTGATTTCAACTCTCCCTGGTGTGATTATACTGGCCCAAACTGGTTACATTACACCATGTTACATTATACCTGCCAGGAACCTCCCTATGAAGCAGACAACAGACTGATAATAATTTTGTCATTTCAAGAGCATTCAGCGCTTCACAGTTCATATGGCTGATTCACATATATTATTTCTTGCCATCTTTATGGAGCATAGAAAGTACAATTCTACAGAGAGAAAGATAAAAGGCTTACTAAGGACAGGAAGCTACCCTTAGGTACAAGAAGGGGCATGATGAATGGTTATAGACCATTAAAGAGTCACTTCTCCTCCCTCTAGCTGATTCTTATGGTATTTTGTTCTCTGGGATGACAACAGTTCCATGTAGCCTGTATCTTCTCAAAAGGTAGAAATTAAAATGATCTTGGCCACTAGGTGTGTAGGACCGTGGAAAATGAAGATGACTACTGGTGGAAGCAAAGGGGACAAATGATCATGTCCAAGGTTTAGCAGAGGAGAAAGAAGGGTGGCTGAACCTAGTCACAATACTCTCTTCAATCTCACATCCCCATGTGGAAAAACAAAAAGTATCCATTGCTTCAGTCTGAACGAACTAGGCTGACAGAGTTTATCCAAGAATGCTCATAGTACAAATGCAGTTGGCCCTCAAAATGTTGAATAAATGGCTTAGATAGAATTCTTGATAAATTCCTCACTATGACATTAAAGTAAGTGTTTTGTCCAATATTTCATATAATCCAGCAGGTAAAGTAAAGTGGAGGTATTTTGTCCCCAAGGAATAGTCCATGAAATGTGTAACCTGAAAATATCAGTGGGCAGTGGCAATGATAGAGGTGCTAAATGCATCATAACACTTATAAGGTCGCTATTAATTACTGAGAAAAGTGAAACTTGAAGGGATTAGTATCTGGCTCAACAGCACACAATGTCTGAGAGACAAAGCCTGGAAATAGACCTAGGATGGCTAAATTCAAACCTCACCCTCTTCACCACCGCAGCCCTAGAGGCATCGCCATCAATTCAGATGTTCAATAAACATTTATTAAGAGATGTCTTTATGGAACTTTGAACTTGGGGAGTTTAAAAGAAAACTACGGATGTCCCATTCCTCCTGATCAGTTAATTCAACCAGGAGATTAACTTATACCTCCTAATATATTAAACTCCCCAGGCACGGTCGTTCACAGACAGAGAAAGATTGATATGATATATCCAAAAAATAAAAAAGGCTTCAATTGGCTGTCAGAACTTTAATTAAAACACTTATAGATCAACTTCACTGCAGCAAATTGTCTGTGCCACTATTACTATAGCAAGATGGATGTTCACTGGGAAAACAGACCGAGAACGCTCCCCTAGACTAATGTGTAATTTCATAGCCATTGATTTTTTACTTTGAAAATTCTTCCCTTGCTCTTGGGAATTGGAACTTGTTCTGGGTGACCTGGCAGCAATGTTGCTTTTTTTTTTTTCTTTTATAAAAGTGGAAGAACATTTCCTAAGCCCATTCATATTTTATCTTCGTTGCTTTGACTCAAGATCGAACTGAGGTTGTGCAGAATTGTTGAGTGCCTCAGATGGAAGCTTCTGAGGCAAAGGGTGGGGAGGGGGATTTCAATAGTGAAAAGGAAATTATAGAAAGAAGAGAAAAGAAATGAATAAAACATGAGAGGCAGAGTACTGGGAAAGAGAGGCCAGATATTTTTTATAAGGTTGTCATTAAAGTCTGAAAATAGACATTTAATGTATGGTTTTAAGTTAAAATTATTACAAATTCATTGGAAATTTTTGTCATTCATTCATTTAATTAACTGAGCATATTTTCATTGCATACCTACTACGAGGCAGACATGAAGCTCACAGTATATGTTAAAAAGTGAATTTTACCCATAACCCATGGTACTGGAAAAATACTACTTTTTAAAATGTTTGTTTAGTTCTTTCAACTATATTTATGGTTATATAGTTAGCTATCTCTATATATATGTATTTATTTATACAGAGATAAAGATAAGCACATATAAAAACAATTCGATGGAAGAATAAAGGTTTGCAGTCAGACAGAGAATTTCCTATATTTGAAGTCCTTCTTAGTCTGATGTTCACAGGCACCTGGAGAAGATTTTACCACTGCTTCCTTAGGTGATCTGTTCTGGTACAACCCCAATAACGATACTATATTTCATTGGGTCCAAGATATTCTATATTTTTAGATGATTTACTATTTCTGAAATGCTAAACATTAAAAAATGGCCAAAACCCTATTGTAAAGGTTCCTAGACTGTAAGCTGTTACAGTAGTCACATATATTTAGGAGTCGTGATTGGTATTTCAAAATTCTGAGATACTGAGCTATTTGTATATACCCTGGTCGTTTCCTGAAACTTCAGGCATTTATGTGAGACCTGAGACTCAGCGTTAGAGCACTGAAGCTATGAAAGTCAGCAGTACCCCATTCAGCAACTGTTTAAGAAGCTGAAAAAGTGATCAGACTTTGACTAGATGTATGAAAGAAGCTGATCAGGGTACAGGATGATATGGTCCATATTTTCAAACCTCAACCTCTGTGTGAGATGAAAGGGAGAGATGTTTATTTGGTGCAAATTTTATATCTGGGGCAGCACATTATCCAATTTGACTTGTTTGGTCAGTTTACTTGAATGCCATAATCACATGGAAGGTCTTGTTTGTTTGTCCAGGCTAGTGTAATGCACAATATATCCCAGAGTAATTTGGGCAGAGAATAAAAAAAGTATTTGCAGATTCCCTTTGAGGGACTGGGGAGAAAGCAGGAAACGTTCAACTTCTCCATCTAGGGATTTCCTAATATCCTCACAAGCAGTGGGGACAACCAAGTCAATAGGCTGAGCCCTCAATCTTGGAGCCTACAAAGCTTATTCCTGCAAAGAATAGGCTAGGCCTACTGATAATCATGCCCAAGAGTCACCCCCGGAGAGCCTGCTTTGTTGCTCACATGTTGCCTCTGTCGTTCTAATTCAAATTGCCAGGTAAACTCACTGCCCTTCCACACTATGTGGGCCATGACCAAGGATGTGAATCTCCCTGGCAACGTGGGACAGAACTCCCGGGGATGAGCCAGGACCTGGCATCATGGGAATGAGAAAGGCTTCTTGACAAAAGGGGCGGGGGGGATGAGAAAGAAATAAGAGAAACTAAGTTCTCAGTGGCTGAGAGATTTCAGACAGAGTTGAGAGGTTACCCTGGAGGTTATTCTTATGCATTATATAGATATTCCTTTTTAGTTTATGGTGTACTGGTGTGGCTGGAGGAAAGCACTTGAAACTATTGAACTGTGTTCCAGTAGCCTCCATTCTTGAAGAAGACTATGTAACTATATAGCTTTTACAATGTGACCATGTGATTGTAAAACCTTGTATCTGATGCTCCTTTTATCCAGGATATGGACAGATGAGTAAAAAATAAATAAGACTAAAAATTTAGAAATAGGGTAGGCAACGGTGGCTCAGTGGCAGAGTTCTCACCTGCATGCCATAGACCCGGGTTTGTTTCCTGCTGCCTGCCCATGTGAAAAAAAAACGTAAATAATAGGGGGAGATAAAGGGTAAAAATTTGATAGATTGAAATACTGTGGGTTAATGAGAGGGAGGGGTAAGGAGTATTGAATGTATGAGTTCTTTTCTTTCTTTGTATTTCTTTTTCTGGAGTGATGCAAATGTTCTCAAAATGATCATGGTGAAGAATACACAACTATGTGATGATATTGTGAGCCATTGATTATATAATATGGTTGGACTGCATGTATGTGGCTATTCCTCAATTAAAATATTTTTAAAAACTCTAAAAAATTGGCCAAGGGTGGGCCACGGTGGCTCAGCAGGCAGAGTTCTCGCCTGCCATGCCAGAAACCTGGGTTCGATTCCCAGTGCCTGCCTATGCAAAAAAAAAAAAAAAAAAAAAAATTGGCCAAAACAAGTTGAAAAGGCTTACATTTATAGAGCTGATAAAATAAGAAAAAAAAATATGTATCCTAGAATCAATGGCACACAGTAATAGTCTTTACCGTTCACTGAATGCTCTCAGTGATTCCATGTGTCACCGATTCATCACAGATCTCTGTTGGGTAGGTAATATCACAGTCCCTTTTTGCATATGAGGAAACTGAAGTATTCAGAGGTGACCTGGCCCAAGGTCACAGGCCTAATAAAAGGCAGAGGCCAGTTTCAAACCAGTCCACTGGCTGCAGACCCACATTTTTAACCACAAATGCCTCCAAGTGCAAGACTGCCATGTCCCTGAGGTCTTCACTGTCCCTGAGTCGTCAGGTTCCTCCAGGAGCAGGGATCCACCTCCCCCCATCCCGGGTCAGGGTTACGCATGTGTGTTAGTTTGCAAGTTGCCAGGATGTGATATACCAGAACTAGAATGGCTTTTAAAAGGGGGAATTTAATAGGCCAAGCCCTCAATCTTGGGGTTCACCTCTTTGAAACTTATCCCTGCAAAGGATAGGCTAAACCTACTTAAAATTAGGCCTAAGAGTCATGCCCAGAGAACCTCTTTTGTTGCTCAGATGTGGCCTCTCTTTCTAAGCCGACACAGCAAGCAAAGCACTGCCCTCCCCCTCTACATGGGACATGACTCCCAGGGGTGTAAACCTCCCTGGTAACTTGGGACAGAAATCCTGTGATGAGCTGGGACTCAGCATCAAGGGACTGAGAAAACCTTCTTGACCAAAAGGGGGAAGAGAGAACTGAGACAAAATAAAGAGTCAGTGGCTGAAAGATTTCAAATGGAGTCGAGAGGTTATCCTGGAGGTTATTCTTACACATTATATAGATATCCCCTTTTAGTTTATTGTGTATTGGAGTGGCTAGAGGGAAGTACCTGAAACTGTAGAGTTGTGTTCTAGTAGCCATGTTTCTTGAAGATGATTGTATAATGATACAGCTTTTATAATGGTGACTGTGTGATTGTAAAAATCATGTGTCTGATGCTCCTTTTATCTAAGGTATGGATAGATGAGTAAAAAAATATGGATAAAAAATAATTGTGGTATGGATAAAAAACAATTGGGGAAACAGAGGTTAAAATAAATTGAGTAGACTAAAATAATAGTGGTCGATGAGGGGGAGGTGTAAGGGGTATGGTATGTATGAGTTTTTTCTTTCTTCTTTTTTATTTCTTTTGCTGGAAAGACGCAAATGTTCAAAAAAAATGACCAGGGTGATGAATACACAACTATGTGATGATATCATGAGCCATTGATTGTACACTATGTATAGAATGTTTGTATGTCAAGAATGTTTGTATTTTTGTTTGTTAAGGTTTACAATAAAATATTTTCAAAAAAAAAAAGATCCGACACTTAAAAAAAAAGGGGGGGTAGGAGGATTTAATAAGTTATAAATTTACAATTCTAAGCCTATAAAATTGTCCAAATAAGGCATCCAGGGAAAGATACCTTAATAAAAGGAAGGCCAATGGATCTGCAACACCTCTGACAGCTGGAAAGTCACGTGGCTGGCACTTGCTGGTCCCTTGCTCCTGGGCTCTGCTGCTTCCAGCATCTGTTCCAGCGGGGGCTCCTCACTTTGCCTCTCTGATACAGGTTTTCATCTCTTGGCTTCCCTTGCCTCTCTTCAGGTTCTGGCTTGCTTAACATCTCATGGTCTGCTGAGCTCCAAGCATCTCCAAACATCCATGTCTCTGTTCTCTGAAGCAACTATTCTCCAAGCATCTACATCTGCTCTGTCGGCTCTGAGGCTTCTGTCATTTCTGTAGGCTCTGTCATTTCTGACTCTCTCCAAAATGTTTCCTCTGTTAAACGATTCCAGTAAACTAATCAAGACCCACCAGGAATGAGTGTAGTCACATCTCCATCTAATCAAAGGTCACACCCACAATTGGGCATGTCACATTTCCATGGAAATAATCTAATCAAAAGTTTCCAACTTACAGTATAAAATCAGGATTAAAAGAAAGAGTTGCCTCTACAAGATTAGGTCAGGATTAAAATATGGCTTTTCTGGGGGTTACATAATACTGTCAAACCAGCACAGCATGCTTCCCTGGGCCCATCATAAATGTGGATTCTTCAGCTTCTACCCCAGCAACCACTCAAAATGAACCTTACCTACTACAAGAGACACTCTGGGAAGCATGTTTCCAGGCCTCCGCAATCCCTGCCTATTGCCCCCGGAAAACCACGAGAATTCTATACCCTCTCTCAGCAGCCCATGCAGGCTGATGCCAGGCGGGGACCATGCATTGCTGCAGGTCCACAAGTTCTCATCTGAAGTTCAGTGGGCCAGACATGCTTCAGAATTCCAACTTTCTTTGGATGTTAGAAATACCATTTACTGCCTAATACTCCCAGGAGGCAATGCCCTGGGAAGCCACATCACTATTTTTGTAGTGAAACATGAATATTTAGTGTAACAGAAATAATCAAATCAGAATTAGCTCCATGTCAGTTCAGTTCAGGTTTTGCTGCCAATGAGTTAGGTCATTTTTTAATTGTTGCATTAAAAAATAAAGAAAACCTTTTTGCTTTCAGAGATATTTCTAGACTGAAATTGAATACAAGGGATTAAGTACCTATATTAGCAGAGATCAAATTCTGAATTGCAGTCTGGCTGGGTTCCCCACTACACAGTTTTGTAATAAAATACAAATTTTGATTTAAAGAAAAAAAGTTGATAATAAAACACTTTATTTCAAAAAAGAATTTATCAAGATTAAAAAAAAAAAAAAACAGGTGCAATTTGTTCCTAGAAGAGTGATGAAATGTTTTTGAGGGTATTTAATGGTGGTGAAGATAGAACAAAATTTGGCCCTGCTGATAGGGTTATAAGGTTTATAGGATTTGCCCTTCTGCAAATCATGATTTGCCTTTAGGATATAATCTGAATGCTCCCAAATTGGAAGGTGGTTAAATATTTCGGTTGTATGGACATACAGTAAAATATTATGAACCGTGAACATTAGAGGATGCTTATACAATGTTGTACGTAAGACAGGCTACAATTGTTCAGGCTACTGGACAGACTGCTGGAGTTTGTGACCTTGGGAATGTTATTAAACTTGATTTCAGTTTTCTTATCCATAAATAGTGATAATAATTGAGGGAGGCAGAATAGTGGCCCCCCCCGAATGATGCCCATGTCCTAATCCCTAGAACCCATGACTATGTTACATTACACTGCAAAGGGCAATTAAGGTTACAGATAGAAATCAGTTTGCTAAACACGATTATTCTGGATTACCTGGGTGGCTAGGGTAATCACAAGTTTCCTTAAAAGGGACAGAGGGAAGCATAAAAAGAGGTCTAAGTAACACGATGTGAGACAGGAAAGACCAACTGTAATAGGCTTTGAAGATGTAGTAAGGGGAATATAAACCAAGGAATGTGAGTGTTCTAGTTTGAAATCTGCCAGAATGCAATATACCAGAAACAGAATGGCTTTTTAAAAGGGGAATCTATTAAGTTGCATGTTTACAGTTCTAAGGCCATGAAAATGTCTGAATTAAGGCAAGGCTATAAGAACGTCCAATCTAAGGCATCCATGAAATGATATCTTGTTTCAAAAAGTCAGATGATGTTCAGGGTTTCTCTCTCAGCTGGGAGGGCACATGCTGAGATCTGCTAAATTCCTCTTCAACAGCTTCCCTGGGGCTCTGTCGGTTCTGGTGGCTCTCAAGCTTTTTCCAAAATGGTTCCTTCTTAAAGAAAGTAAGCACCCCACCTTGAATGGGTGGAGATGCATCTCCATGGAAACCATCTAATCAAATGTTACCAACACAGTTGGGTGGGTCACATCTCCGTGGAAACAATGAAGAAGATTCCACCTAGAAATACTGAATGAGGATTAAAGAAAATGGTTTTTCTGGGGTCCACAATAGATTCAAACCGGTACAGCAAGTAACTTCTAGAATATAGAAAAGACAAGAAGATAAGTGTTGCCTCTGGAGCCTCCATGAAGGAACAGAGCCTACCAACACCTTCATTTTAGCCGGTGAGACCCATGTTGGTCTTCGCACCCACAGAACTAAGATAACAAATGTGGGTTGTTCTAAGCCACTCACTAGTTTTTGGTCATTTGTTGCAGCAGCCTTAGAAAACTGATATGGTGATGCTTACTAGTCAGAGTAATTAACACCAGCCAGAGATAAAAATGGTCAATAAATATTGTTAATATTACTATAATTATCACATGCATAGAAAAATAATGGAAATTTTTTAAATGTCACCTCAAAGTAATTGGTGATTTTCATGTTTCTGTAAAATTTCAGTATTTTCTAAATTGAAATGGAATTTTTTAAGAATCAGAGTAAAATTAATAATAAATACAAAGAGCTGTTAGATTAGGAAAAACCCTACTCAAATCCAAGTCCTTCTGACATCTCAGAAACCAATATCCTAGTCTGGTGTTTTTCAACTGGGGGAGATTTTGCATCCAGGCAATGGTTTGCATGTCTGAAGACACTTTGGGTTGTCTCACTGGGGGAAGGGCTGCTACTGGCATACAGTGGGTGCTGCTAAACATCCTGTAATGCAGGACGGACCCCACAAAGAAGAATTATCTGGTCCAAAATATCAATATCCCCACAGTTGAGAAACCTTTCCTGGTCCAAGCCGGCATCACCTGTCATCTGGGTCACTGGAGAAGCCTCCTGATTCTCTATTTCCACTTTTCTTCCCTGAATCTGTTCATTGAACAGCAGCTGGATGGAGCTCAGATCATGACTCCACTTTGTTCCAATGCCTCCACTGGTTTCCCATCACACAGAGCATAAAGCAAATTCCTTCCACACGGCTGCATCTCTGACCTCATCTTCCGTCACTCAACGCTGGCCCCCTTGCTCAAGCTGCGCCAGCTCCACCCCTAGCTGTTTCCTGGACGTTCAATTCACTCAGTTAGTCTCCAGGCCATTATTCTGGCCTATTTGTCAGCATAGCATGTCATTACCTGTGTTCATTTTCCAGTCTCCCCTTTGGAGCATTGTTATTTCTCTGTTGCTACACAGTGTCTGCATATGGCCAGTACTCAAATATGTTTTGAATACACACTGATAAGCTGTTTATACTCAAAAAGTCAATGTGCCTGGTTGAATTGACTAGTCGTAGGACTGAGTTAAATTAGTCAGTGATTTAAGCTATCCTGGAATGGTGAGCAACTCTACCATCTATGAGGCAACAATTTATATCCACCTTCACCACTCTTCAAAGCCACAGCAATGCCCAGTAGCTCAAGAGTCGGTGAGGAGACCCGTGAACAGAAACAGGTCTATGATGCTTGGAGAAGCTGACCAGCTAAGAAGAAAAGATGTGGATACACCACCAAGGTGTTGGAAATACAAGTGGAGGAGGCAGGGAGAAGAGCTGAGTGCTTCTGAAGAAAAGAGCAGTGAGATTAAGGGAATTTAGTACAAGCCCACACAACCTGCATTTAAAATCCTGCCACTCACCAGCAATAACCCAGAGCAGATGATTCCCTGACAGCTCAAGGATGCTTGCTCCATGGGTGAGCAGCCACATGCTGTGAAAGCCATGTGTGTTGACAGATACACCAGAGCAAACACGAAGAAGAATAAAGAAGCCATTTCTAAACTTCCCACCCCCTGCACTGACGCGTGCACACACAACAACCATTCCAGCTGCACAGGACAGCAGAGTCTGGATTCCAACATCTAACTCAGGAAAACCATCACTATCCCCAGTCTTTGAAGCTGTGCAACAGTAAACACCCGCGCTTTTCTCCCCACCTGCACCCTTTCACCCCTCTAACATTTCACACACATCCCAAAACATTTCTTCCTCTCTCTCCTATTAGATACTTGACCATGAATTATATACTTTATTTCTCTGAGCCCCAGTTTAGCTTCATTTTCCGTATACTGGAGACTAGAATTCCTCCCTCACAAAGTTGTTCTAAGGGTTGTTTCAAATATTGTGCATGAAGATGCTGAACAGAAGGTTGGCATATGGTAGGCACCCTGAAGTGAGGCAAGCCCGATGTCTGCGGGTCCCCGGCCCCGGCACAGACAGGTGCAGGAGCTGTCAGACCTCCCTGCCTGCACCATGCCCCAGCTCGGCCCACAGCTGGCCAAGTGGGCCCAGTAGGTCCTCATGCTGCTCTTGAGAGAACATATCAGTCACCCCGGGCATCTGTTTGTCCTTCCACCATCCAGGCTGCTGGGCATGGAGCCACCTGAAGGGGCCACTGCACCTGCTGCTGGGGCTCCCAGGGCTCCCAAGGTGAGTGGGGATGTCCTCTCCAAGGGGCCTGCGTCCAGAAGCTCCTGAAGCTGCCAACACGCAAACTCCAGAGAAGGAGCGCCGTGCCCCAGGCGCAGACGGATCACCAGGCAAAGGGTGCCTCTGTGCCCCTCGGCTCACACGTCCTACCACCCACAGCTGGGGCAGCTGAGGGCTTCAGCCTGGCGATTTCACATCTCCTGGCCCTCCTATGTAAGGTAGGGATGAGACGTGCCCACTGCACTGAGCTGGAATGAGAAGTCAATGAGAACGTGGGTGTAGTGCCTCAAGAACACAAATGATGCCCTCTTTCTATTGCATTCCTTGCCTCCCTTATCTTGTCTTAAAGGAATGAAAAAACTGGACCTGAAGTAGGGACCCTTGTGTCCCTTGGTCCCACAGAGTGTTTCAAGGAAAGAGCCACTGTGGCTTCTTTCGGGCACGTCCCCATGGGACTTGAGGTTGGAGTGGGGCGCTGGTTTCTTCAATGGGCAGCGTGCTGTCTTCTCCCCCAGGTCTCTACCAACAGGCAGGGACAGTCACATATACACAACCCATACACAACACATAGGCATATATACACACATACACACCCAGCACACACACACACACCGCACATACCACATACACACTACATATATACGACACTGCAAATATACACACAACACATATACATACTACCACACATACACACACATATACACACACCACACACACATCATATATATATATATACACCACACACATCACGTATACATGTACAACACATACACACTCACCATCTTCCTCCTTTATTGCAAAAAAAAAAAAAAAGGATCAAGAAAGAAAGAGATCTTTAATAAACAAAACCCAGGAAATGTCATACTAATCATTTCTTACCCATCTACACAATAGACACACCCTAATTTCTGATTGGGTCAGGTCAGGTTCAGGGCCAGGCACCTGTTGTCACAAGTCTTCTTACTACTCACTATAACGGAAGCCATAAGCCAGAGCTCGGATGCTTACAGGCAGAGCCCTGAAAATATAAATCACGGTAGGGCCGGATCTCTACCAGCCAGATGACTCAGATAGGCAGCCCCCACCCAAATGTAGCTCCGCGGGTTGATGGACACAGAGCCTGCCCAGCTGAGACATGTAGACCCAGCACAGAGTGATGAGACACAAAGCAACCCACACAGGAGGTGAGGGACACTGGCCGGGGGCCCCTGCAGCGCTGGGGGTATCATGTAGCAGCTGTACCAACCACCACTACTAGAAGAGAGAGGGAAACTGAGGCACAGTTAGGGTCCACAGCCAAGGCCAGGCGACTAGAAACAGCAGAGCCGGGCACAAACACGGGCCACGCAGCTCTAAAGTCCACTTCTCTCTCAGAGAGCAGTGAGCAGTCCAGAATGACAGTTTAGGGGGTTGTGTACTTGGCTAAAAAAATAATTAATTACATCTTCACTTTCCCTCACCTTTAACTGAAATATAGCAGTTCTTTCCATTTTGCACATAAGCAACAAACCACAGCACTATTAACAGTCGACCTGACTTTGTCACCAATGGAAATCACAGGTATTTTCACATCATGTTACAATTGTTGTATACATCACAAAATGCCATTTATACTTAGCCCTACATCGAAACTGTCATGTCATTTGATGTATTAATAAGAATGCCCATATATTATCATGATGCAAAATTTTTTTAATATTTTATAACTGTACTTAAATGTAATTAATTTCTTTGAATTTTAAAATACATATTTTACAACATAGGTTATAATACATATTATTTCACATTTATTATGGTATAATAGATATTATTTATGCACTTAAAAATATTATTCTAAAAAGGAGTTCATGCTTTCAGCTGACTACCAAAAGGGTGCATAGGACAAAGTCTCAGTTTGTCAGACTGCTGTGACAAATTCCCACAACAGGTTTGGCTTAAACAATGGAAAGTTATTGTCTCACAATTTTGCAGGCTGAAAGGCTTGCTTCCCTCTGGGGTCGGTAGCGCTCTCGTACGTACTTGCCACAATCTTTGTGTTCCTTGGCTTGCCCTCTGCTGCCAGCACACGGCCATGTCCTCTTTTCTCCTCTGGGGTCCACTGACTTCCTGCTTCCAGCCCCTCCCCACGGCTTTCTCTTACTCTGGCTTCTGGTTTCTTCCATTTTATAAAGCCTCCAGCAAACAGTTTAACATGCACTCTTGTTCAACTGAGCCAACCTTAATTTTCACATCTTCAGAACAATGGGTTCATGCCCATGGGAAAATGTATGATGATTAAGAATACATCCAAATTGGGGCACATAATTCAATCTCCCACAGATCAAAAAAAATGGTTTAGAACCTTTGAAGTAGAGAATTTTGTCAAGAAGGGCAGCTGGGAAAAGACAAGTTGGTTGAGGAACAGCAAAGAAGTTGGGTAATAGGAGAACAAAGATGTTTCTCTGTGTGTAGGTAGCAGCAACAAATGACAGGCTTCTGTAGGTGAGGATTACCAACGGTCCTCAAATTCTGCAATAACACTCTGGGTAAAGATAATATAAAGGTGTTTTCTTGCTGGCTCCAAGCCTAGGCAGTGCGGGCTACTGGCTGCCCATCTGCAATCTGCAGTGGTCACTGAGAATTGTAAATGGGCCACTGGCAGGAAATCTCCTCCTTCAGCCCGTTTTAGCCCCAAGGTGAAATTTGGGCTTTCTGGATCCTTCCATGCCTGTGACAAGCCTCATTAAATTGCTACTCTGTTTTTGTTTTTTTCTTTTTCTCTATAGGTTTGAGTCAGGATGTTCATGCTTCATAATTGTTTGATGTTTTGATTTTCTCCAAAGTTATTAGTATTCTGCTGAGGCTTCCATGTGCAGGGGTCAACCCAAATGCCCTCATGGACCAAGGAGATGATGTGAACAAGTGAGGAGGAAATCAGCTGGCTTGTCCTCTTTCCTGTACATTGCAGTGTGCTCTGGAGATGCTGGATGCTCACTAGTCTCCCCCTATTTTTTCCCAGATGCTTAGAATGTGTTACAATATAGAAATGATGACTCAATGTTTCCAAAGCTTCCAATCTTTCAAGAGAAGCCAGAATTCCAGAATTTTACATGACATAGCCTGATTCTTAAATTCTATGAGCCAAATTCAGCCAGCATCTGAGCTTGCAACCTGTAGCTTCAAAATGGGATGATGTAGTATGAGGAAATTTCTAATGCTAAAGGTAGATGATCTCGATGGTGGCTTCCCCAGAATTCCCATGGATATATTTGAAAAGCATTTCACAAAGTTCTTAAACATGCATGATCATATCTGTCTTTATAGAGATGGGAGGTGCTCCATTGAAGATTAGATACTGAAACTCAGGCAGGAGATAATCTGACAAGCTCAGCACAGGCACATGGAGGTAAACTGAGCTGTGTCTGCATTCCTGCTCTCAGATAATCTTACATTAAAATGCTCTGCCTCTATTTCTCGCTACCTAAAATGCCTCTGGGTGGTCAGTTAAGAGTCAGCCCTGGCTTGAGCCTGCTGCTTCTGGCCTCCAACTCTCTCACTGGAATACATTTAAATGGCTTTAAAACAGAAGCTTGGCAACATACAATTTTGGCATCTGATCCAACAGCTTCAACTGCCTCTAGTGTTTTATGTTTTAATCAATTGGTTTCATGCTTTTCAAATGTTCATATATATCCTGGTGTGCAGCGCTCTGAAAGGTATCGTAGAACAACGGTGATTTTTCCATTTGTTCAAAGATTTTAACAGGTTGATCACATTGGCAGTAAGTCATGGGTTCCTCCCCCCTCTCCTCCTTTGCAGAAATATTACCACAACTTACTAGTTTCTCTGGAAATAGCCACTTGCCATGGCAATAAATCTTAAGTTCACTGTATAACCTCTGATGCGTTTCACATTTTCCCACCAAATTCCACTGTCCAAATTTGGAATCCCGACTTGACCACAAGCAGATACAATTTCACTTTGTGGGATTTTCCCAGCTTTTCCTTGCATTATAGTTGCAAAGCTTGTAACACCAGCTGCGTCTGAGCCAGCCCTCCAAAAAAGGCAATTGTGCTCGCTGATAGAATTGGGAAGCATGCCACTGCCAGCTCCGCTCCTCCAACGGCCTTTTCAGGATTCTGGGGCCTCCTCCAGCCCTTCCTCCTCACTCCACCACTTAATGGTTTATCCCTTCAAACAGCTCTGAATCCTTTGAAAGATCTAAGAAAAGAAAGGGGAAAAAATGATGCACCCTCTCGCTCACTCTCTCTTTCTGTCCCTCATTCCCAGGAACTCCATTTTTAATTTCTACATCACCAACACCCTGTCCTTCCTTCCTTCATTTAATCAATACACATTTATAAACTAATAACTCTGTCCCCAGTATTATGCTAGGAGTTGAGGAGAACAAGCTAAAGAAGACAGGGTGCTATTTCTACTGAGACTCATTAAACATAAAGGGAAATCCATAGGATAATAACAATGTCAGTCCACAGTCCCTGATACAAGACCCTTGCAGCCAGAGGAGGCTCAGAATTCAGTAAATTTCAGACCTTAAAGACATAATATGATGTATACAAGCACATTGTGGAGATGTTGCAGGTTCAGTTCCAGACCACACTGCAATGAAACAAATATTGCAATAAAGCAAGTCACAAGAATTTGTTTGGTTTCCCAGTCTTATAAACGTTATGTTTACACTATACTGCAATCTAGGAAGTGTGCAATAGCATCATATGCAAAAAAGCAATGCACATACCTTAATCAAAACGTGATAGAGACATGAAGTGGATGCATGGGGTTGGAAAAATGGTGCTGATAGATTTAGTGGGCACAGGGTTGCCACAAACCTTCAATTTGTAAAAAGGAAAAAAGCATTGCAGTATCTGCGAAGCACAGCAAAGCAAAGTGCAATAAAATGGGATATGCCTGTATATCGTGTATTTCACAGAACCCATAAAATCAAATCTAACCGGTTTAAGACTTATAAACAGCCTGATATCAGTAGAGGTCAAGTTTTGACACCAAACTTCCAATTTCAGAGCCTTTGGGATTTTGGAATTGCAGCTAAGGGATTGTGGAACTCTAATAGCTATAACTTACTGAGTGACTACTATGTTCCAAGCACTTGACATGTTCTCACCTTATTCTCTCATCAGCCCCTCAAGGTGAACTATCATTTTGACTGTTACTGAACACCTATTATCTGGTAAGCTTTTTCACATAGACCACTTAAGTAGCCTCATAACACTGCAAAAGGATATGCACCGTTCTCTCTATTGTAAGCAAACTGAGGATCATGAAGGTTAAGTAAATCTCATAATATTAGGCAGAAAGAAAAGGGCACAGCTGGGAGCCCTGTCTGTTGGTACCAGAAGCTGCATTACTTCTAAGATGCAAAATTCCTGCCTTTCTGGGGCAGCTGCTTTGATACCAGCGAATGGCCCTCCTGCTGTCTCCACACCCAGTTCCCTGAGAGGTCTCCTGCGCATGGAGATGGTGAGTCATGCCTATAGGTCTGCAGTGAGCAACCTCTACTGATTGTCTCTGCTTTTCCTTCTATTGTAAAAGTTTTGGAGTCAGACCTGTCTTGGGTTGAATTTCAGCCCTGAGCCTGATGTGAGCTCAGGAAAGTCACTTAACCTCTCTGTGAAATGTTTGTCTCACCCTTAGCAGGGAAAAATAAATGTCCATAATTCATAGAGTTATTTTAGGGATAAAATGAGCTAATTTGTGTAAAGGGCCTAGTATGATGCATGGAAATTAGTAAGTTCTTGACAAAGGGTAGCTATTACTGTTGTAATTTTTTGTTATTTTTATCTGTTATATTTTATTATTTGTTATATTTATTATTGTTTGAGCACATTCTATGTCCTAGGCAATAATCAGACATAATAACATAGAGAAATCTATTGCCGACTAAGTGGCAAGCCCAACCAAAGGTGTGCTGGTTTGAAAGGATGTATGTCCCCTAGAAAAGCCATGTTTTAATCTAAATCCCATATCGTAAAGATAGAATACTCCCTATTCAATACTGTTATGCTTGAAACAGTAATCAGATCATCTCCCTGGAGATGTGATTTAACCAAGAGTGGTTGTTAAACTGGATTAGGTGATGACATGTCTCCACCCATTTGGGTGGGTCTGGATAAGTTTCTGGAGTCCTATAAAAGAGGAAACATTTTGGAGAATGAAAGAGACTCAGAGAGAGCAGAGAATGCTGTAGCACCAGAAAGCAGAGTCTACCAACCAGTGGCCTTTGGAGCTGAAGAAGAAAAACACCTCTTGGGGAGCTTCATAAAACAGGAAGCCAGGAGAGGAATCTAGCAGATGACACCATGTTCGCCATGTGCCCTTCCAGCCAAGAGAGAAACTCTGACTGTGTTCACCATGAGACTTCTCACTTGAGAGAGAGACCTTGAACTTCATCGGCCTTCTTTAAACCAAGGTATCTTTCCCTGGATGCCTTAGATTGGACATTTCTATAGACTTGCTTTAGCTGGGACATTTTCTCAGCCTTAGCACTGTAGACTAGGAACTTATTAAATTCCCCTTTTTAAAAGCCATTCCATTTCTGGTATATTGCATTCCGGCAGCTAGCAAACTAGAACAAAAGGCCTTTCCAGAAGAAAGCTGATCACATGACCTGTAACACTGTAAGCTAGGCTGATCAACCCAAGAACAGGTACCCAACCCATGAGCAGTCAGCTCTAGTGGCTTCTGGCTTCTGAGTTCTCCTGGGGCAAAGCATTTGTCCAATCAGGATGATAAAGATGTATTAAATCCATCAAAAAGCCTTTTTAAAGGATGTGAAACATGTAAAAGACAGAGTGTAGGTCATGGGATTTGAAGCCCAGGTCCACACTAGACAGGCAGCAAGCAGGAAGTTGTAAGGGAGCAGGAGCTCTGAGGCAGACTGAAGAAGGGAGCAGTGCCTCTGCAGCATCAGGAGCAGTAGATGCAGAGGAGGAAAGTGCTGAGGTGGGGCCCTCAGAAGGCCAGAGCTGGGACTTGAACCAGGACCTCTTAAATTCCAATATCTGTGCCCTTGACCTCTCTCCTGAGGACCTCAGATCCTCATGCCTTCTGGGGCCAGTCAAACAAAAATTAATAGTGTGTGCCTGGCGAGGCTTATGGCCAAGTGGAGAGCACACAGCCTTTCAGAAAGGGTCAGCAGCTATTGCTCTTCTGGCAATTGGTTCCATGTGGGAACATGGTAGATATGTCAGGGCTTCTGGCTTTCAAAAGAAGCCAGAAACCCAGATTTCTATCAGAAACATCCAATGCTTTGATGTGGAAAACTAATTCTTTTTTTTTTTTTTTAATCACTGTGCAGTGCACACACTCACCTTTGGGTTAGATTTAGTCTACAGGCCTCCAGTTTGAAAATACCATCTTATACTGTCAACAGCTGCAAGAGAAGGGGGATTTTCAATGCCATGCTGAAATTCCATTCCCTGGTAGATGGGGACAGGGAAAGAGAGAGACATGCTATGGCCCAATGAGAAAGTATCCCAGAGGCCGTATTTACAGACAGTTTCTGGGAGCAGAATTCAAACAGAGTACATCATCAAATGGTCCGAAATCATTTCATAAATTCAGAAGGAATGAGGGTCTCAGTTTCCTCATCTATTCCATGGGCATGTTAAACTAGATGATCTAAACTTGGTAATAAAATAAACACAATTATTATACGGTGTGATGTTTCCCTACAGCAGATTTCTTACAAATCTAGGCTTATGATGGGATTTTTAAAACTTGGGGATTTTATTTAATTCATATTTCAAGATGACCAGTTCTTGTTTTCCATATTCACTTATCCCTCTATATGGATTTCATTCTGTAGAAAGTGATTAAATACTTGCAAGGATAATAAATATTAGTTTTCACCTTTGGGGAGCACAATTTAATGTTTATTGCTGAAAAGCTCCAGGTAAATAACGATTATAGAGTAATAAATTGTGTGATAACATTTAACCTGTGCCTGGACTCCAGGAAGCTCTGCAAATCAGTACCTGTCAAGTAGGAGACTCTGTAATTCTGCCAGGCAGCAGGAACCAACCAGCATAACGATACCTGTCATCACATCAAGCATTTGTCCAGAGAGTTAGAAGCAGTCCAGAGGTATTGGGTTTGGTCTAGTTTCAGTCATTGTCATTTAAGTAATAAGGAGGAACAGGACAGATTATTAGAACTGTCCTGTTTCATAGGAAAACATGTCCTATGATAGAAAATCAAAGGATTTTGAATTGTGCTGTATACCCAAGACTAGGCCAACTTTGTGGATGTGTTCAGAGTAGAATGGACGGGAAAAAGCCATAGAGTAAGAGGGAGGAGTATATTAGTTTCCTAGCATGACTTAAAACAAGAGAAACTTATTCTCTTACAGTTCCAGAGGATAGAAACCCCAAAAATTGAAGTGTCAGCAGAGCCATGAAGGGCCTAGGAGAGGCTCCTTTCTTACCTCTCTCCCAGTTACAAGAGAAATTGGCAGTCCATGTTGTTTTAGTTTATTAAGCTTCCAGAATACAATATACTAAAAATTGAATGGCTTTTAAAAAGGGAATTTTATAAGTTACAAGTTTAGAATCCTAAGACCATGAAAATATCGAAGTTCCAATAAGAGGTTACCTACACTCAAGAAAGGCTGATGCCATCAGGAACACCTCTGTCAACTGGGAAGGCACATGGCAAGGACCGCTAGCATTCTCTCCTAGCTTCTTGTTTCGTAAGGCTTCCTTCTTCATCTCCAAAGGTTTCTGGCTGTGTGGGCTCTGAAACTTTTTCCAAAATGGTTCCCTCTTAAAGGACCCCAGTCCTTGAAGGACTCCAATAATCAAAAGAAACCACCCACAATTGGGTGAGTCACATCTCCATGGAAACAACCTAATCAAAAGATCCCACCCAGAAATACTGAATGAAAATTAAAGAACATGGCTTTTTGGGGGTACACAAAACCAGCCTACAATTCCTTGACTTGCAACAGCATAACTCCAGTCTCTGCCTGCATCCTTGTATGATCATCTTCCCTCTGTGTCTCCATCCATGCGCTCAAATTTCCATCTTCTTCTAAGGGCACCATTCAGGTTGGAAGCAGGTGCATCCTTATCCAGGATGACCTTATCTTAACATAATTACATATGCAAAGACTCTGTTTCCAAATAAGGTCACATTCACAGGCCCTGGGGGTTAAGACATCAGCCTATCTTTTGGAGAGACAGAATTCAATCCACGACAATGGGGTAAATTAGTTCAGGTCCTGTTATGAATGATTTGCATATGTGAACTTGAACAAGGCATCACCCCTTTTTGGGTTGGGATAAAAAATATATGATTAAAAGTGTGGGCATCAGAGTCACAGATAATGCATTTTAATCCGAGCTCCAGCATATTCTGTAGATCTCTAATCCTTAATTTCTTTGCCTCTAATATGGGGATAGTCATGTGGTTTCTGTACCATATGCGTTACCAAATACTGAAACAGGCTATAAGAAAAGAATATATTATTTGGACCAATTTTGCCTGACTTTACCACTAGGCAGCAGTGGCGCCCTGAGCACATCATAGGAAGTATCTGAGCAGCAGTTTACCGACATAATTTTAAAATGTGTACAATGCAAGGATGGCAGAGGAGGTGTTGTGTGTGAAAAGTGCTTTGCAAACTTATTCATCAAAAGAATAAAAATTGTTGTTTGCTTTCCTTGATGACCCAAAATCATTGCAATGAACAAGGATTGTTGTACAGTAGGATAAGGTCATACCCCATAGGGCAAACGTGAAAGTCAAGTACCATAAGCTCACATCACAGGATTGTCATCCTCTTGGGAAACTAGACATCCACGATAACAAATCCAGTGCTGTTTTAGAATGATAACTCTAGTCTTTTATTAAAAAAAATCATCACTTGCTAATTATGAAAAATACAAGCCATAGTCACATAAGTATAAAGAAAGTGATAAAAACTCACTTAACATCCCGTCATACAAAAATAAGCATTGCCAATATTTGGTGAAAATCAATTCAGTCATCACTCCATCATATACATAAATATTAATAGAAAGGGATAAAAAAGAAGAAAAGAAAGAGGATAGACAGTTAACAAATACAGAAATATGCTGATATAAAGTATTTAAGAAAACAATAGGCTTATGTTACTTTGAATAAAAAGTATTACATTTTAATTTTATCCAAATTTAATAGAAGAAAAAAAGAACCTAAGAACTAAGGAGAAATTAAGGAAATTGCTAAACTGAACCTTTCTTATCTGAAAAATCTATTAATTCATGAGAGGTGTCTCTAAAATAAAGAAATAAAATGCTATACTTTGAGGCCATTTAAAATCAAGCATTTCAACATAAGGTTGTATCTTATGGTTCACAGAGGATTAGCATAATTACACTGCTCCTCACCCCTCATTGCCCTTTTGCCCCACATTTATCAACCTTATTACTATTTTTAGTTCGGCAGAGTTTATGGAATGTGCATTTTATTCTAAAACCAGAATTATAACCATATATAATTATAATTGTATATCAAAATGTATACAACCAACAACCTGAAGCACATGAAGGTACATGCTGTGGGTGTCCTCAAAGGAGAAGAGAAAGGAAAAGGGGCAGAAAGAATAAAGAAGAAAATTATCATTGAAAATTTCCCGTCTTTTATGAAAGACATAAAATAACAGATCCAAGAAACACATCGTACCCCAAACAGAATAGATCCAAGTAGACCTACTACAAGACTAACCAGATCATCAAATATCAATCTCAAAGAGAGAATCCTGAAAGCAGCAAGAGGAAAGAGATCCATCATATGTGAAGGAAACTCAGTAAGGTTGGTTTTCTCAGCAGAAACCATGGAGGTAGGAAGGCAGTGGTATGATATATTTAACATACTGAAAGAAAAACTGCCAACAAAGAATTCTTCTGGCAAAACTGTCCTTCAAAAATAAGGGAGAGGATGTGGGGCAAGATGACAGCATAGTGAGGTGCGGAATTTAGTTCATCCTCTAGAGCAGCTAGTAAAAAGCCACAACTGCATGGAACAACTCTTTGGGAGACATCAGTGACTGGACACACATCGCACACCAGTCTGGAACAGTAGAATGGCTGAGATCCCACACAGAACTGTGGGTCTCCCAAGCTACAGAAGCCAGCACCCATCCCCCATGGGAAAGGGAGCACATAGAGCCTAGAGATACCTAGAACCACATTCCAAATCCAGGTCTTGATTGGAAAATCCAGGGAGCTGGAGTCCAGCCCTGAAAAGAGTTTTTATGTCTTTTTTTTTTTCTTCTTAACAGCTCATTAGATAAAACTCCAGCATTCTCAAGCTTTAGACCTGCCTCACACACAGGCAAAATTACTGCATGTCTGAGAGACAAAGTAAATAGTCAGGTGAATGGGGAAAATTCCCTAACAGGTATCTTCCCCAAGAAAAGGGGGACAGAGCTCAACTCAAGTGGCTACACTCCTTCATGGAATTCAGACCCCAGGGGCTGGGAAATAGAAGCAACCAAGCTCAGTCTCTACCTCAGACTCTGTCTCAATGACACTATGTCAGGCAGAGGCTGCTGAAATTAAATGTACCACATCACTTTATGCTGGTAAGAAGCCATGGGCAGACACATGCCACATGCTGGGCAGGATAGGAAAAGCACAGACTCTAGAGGCTTCTTAGGAAAATCTGACAATCTGCTGGGCCTCACCCTCAGGGAAACTTGACACTGGCTACTTTCTCCTCCTGAGAAGTGGTCCTGTCTGGTCTGGGAAAATCTGACTGGGGTCAGTAATATCTGAGGAGACCCTCCTCAAAAGAGTTCCATATA